>PVLC010012707.1:0-43297 GCA_004027655.1 Graphiurus murinus
TACTGGGGATTGAACTCAGGGGCATTCTACCTCCGAGCTATACCCCCAGCCCCATTTTTTATTCTTTATTTTGAAACCGAGTCTCACTAAGTTGCGGAGTGCCTCACTAGGTAGCTGAGGCTGGCCGCGAACCCGGATCCTCCGGTCTCAGCCTCCCAAATGCTGGGATTACAAGCGTGCGCCACCACGCCCGGCTTGCACTCCCATTCTTACTGTAGCACAATTCACAATAGCCAAGAAATGGAAATAACCTGAGTGTCCATTTACTGATGAATGATAAAATGTGGTATATATACACAATGGAATACTACTCAGCCAAAAGGGAATGAAATTCTGTTGTTTGTGACAACATGGATGGAACTGAAGTTCTATTAAGTTCTTATTTTATTAAGTAAAATAAGCCAGGTACACAAAGACAATACGGCTTGATCTTACTCATAAGGAAAATATTTTTTTAAAAAATTTGATCTCATGCAAGTTGAGAATAGGATAATGGTGATCAGAGGATGGGGTAAATAAGGGGAGTAGAGAGATAGAAGAGGGCTGATCAATGGACACTAAATTAAATCTGCATAAGAGTAAGAAGTTCTGGTGTGCTACTGCACAGGAGAGTGATGGTAGGGAAGAGCGAGTACTGTGTATTTCAGACAGTTAGAAGAAAGGAGTTTGAATGTTTTCATTATCAAGAAATGATAAATGTTTGAGGAAAAAGGTATATTTACTTGCCTTAAACACTACACAATGTATATATGTTTTGAAATATCACATGGTGTCCCACAAATATGTATATTTTTTTGTTTTTATGCATCAACTAAAAGATTAATTTAAATTAAAAATTTAACAGGGTCTCGATTTCTGGGCCAGGTGCTACCATATTGTCAGGACTTCATGAAGCATTGTCTCTGGGGCTTACTTTAGGATCTGTGTTAGGGTGACATTGAGGCATATGAGCCTGTATAATATTTACCTTAAAAATCGCTCCCTTTGATGAAGGCTAGCAGGTATCAGTCATGGGAAATGTTAAGGTCATCTAATCTAAATATGTTTGACTTTCCCTGTGTAACTTGAACTTGAAGAGGCCTTCCCAGTGTGTAGGACTCAGGGTTGGTGAAGAGCTTTCACGTGATGTATTTTAAGATATGTAGCATCCATATGGGTGGGGTGAGGAATTTTGTAGATGAAGACATTTTGCCCCAGAAGCTAAACAATTTGTCCAGAGCAATGTTATCTATTGAGTGGAGGTACCACGACTTCAAGTTTATTGTTCTTTCTATTTCTTTGTATTTGTAGAGTCAAATCAGTCCCTGAAACTGACTTGCTGTGTAACAGAGCGCTTTCCTTTGGCTAATCACAGTAATTAACCCAGTATGTTTACGGAGATTGACTCAGCTTTGCATTCCTACAGGATAGGGAAAATAATCATTGTAGGTCTTCTATCTTCACTTGCAAACTTTAAAAAGAATTTCCTTGCTCATTTCTCAGGATACCTGAAGGATGATATCATGATAATCTGAATTCTCAAATAAATTAAAACTCCCCTTTTCTTATCTGAGCATATTTTCATAGTTGACATGATTAAGAATAACAATCACACTCAAAAGGAAAAAATAACTATTATTTTTTTTTTCGAAAAGTTTACAAAGCTTCTGGAGAAAACAAAGTGGGAAAGATGACTCTGTGGAAGTAATTATTCCTCAAAAGTTATAAAAACTTAAAAATTTATAAAAATCCTGCTTTAAAATTATTCAATTAATAATTTCCTTATTCTGTTTCTTTTTTCTTCACTCATTTTCTTTCCTAGATTTTTTTGTAGCTCTTCCTCAGAAGCATTCTTATCCTCTGTATGACAAGTTATTCAACAGTTTGCCTGAGATATAACATACTCCATGTGATATGACTTGCCCACAGGAAGAGTACTGGGATGAGAAGCCAGGCTCTCTCGCACAGGGTCTGACCTCGTATCTAGACATGCTGGGTTAGATGTTCAACTATGATGCTTCTTTCTGTCTGATACATATGTTTTAGTACTGTGGATTAAACCCAGGGGCACTCTACCACCCTATCCCTTTTTATTTTATTTTTAAATTTTGAGGCACCATCTGGGTAAGTTGCCCGGGCTGGCCTAAAACTTTATCCTCCAGCCTTAGCCTCTAGAGTAGCTAGAGGCTCCACTCTGTGAGATTTTTAATTATATTTGCAACATTTTTTATAGCATCCTGAGAGGTATCAGGTTCCAAGGCAGTCACACTATTTTAGGTGTCTCTTCCCTCCGTTGTTGCTTATTTTCCTTGGTTGCATCATAGTTAAAGATTGTTGTACTCAGATTGTTTGGATTGGAAGTAACAAAAACTTAGATTCAGAATAACTTAGACAAAAATAGGAACAGTTCCTGTAAGAGGATAACTGAGATCAGGAGGATCTTACTTCAGTAAGGCCTAATCTAGGTATTCAAATGTTGCCAGGGCTGTCTCTCTCTCGCTCTCTCTTTCTCTCTCTCCTCTCATTCTCTCCCATCTCTCAGCAATGTTCATTTCTGTGTTGGCTTCTCTTCTGGTTGCTGTTGCTGTATAACAAAGCACACCTGTTAGTCAGCCGTCTCTCACTGTAATACCTGAGCTTTACTTTGCTCAGGGTTTTGGACGTTTCAGTTCATGCTCATTTGGCCTCTGTCTTTGGGCCTGTGGCAGCTCGTCATGGTGGAAGCCCATGGCTGAGCAACACCACTCACTTCGTGGCCAGGAAGCGAAAGAGAGAGGGGAAGAGATGTGTTCCCCTCAATCCCACTGGAGGATGCCAGTGACCTGAAGACCTCACACTAAGTCCCACCTCGTAAAGTCTCTGCCATCTCCCAATAGCACAGAGCCAGGGGGCAAGCCTTAACCCATGGGCCTGGGGCGGGGGGCATTTCAGATCTAAACCTCAGCACCAGCTTAAACTTTCCACTGTGCTTATGTACCTGCGGGTCAGAAATTCAGAAAGGGTATGATGGGGCTAGCTTTTCTTTCCTACACAAAGTCTGAAACCTCAACTGGAAAGACTTGAAATCTAGGTGGTGACATGGGGCTAGAAAGATCTAAAGGCTCATTCATTTGCATGAGTGATGGTTGATGTGAGTGGTTGCCTGGGACAAGAACCTTGGGAGAGAATGCTCACCTGCATCTGCTCCCTGGGGCTGCTTAGGCTTCCCTATAGAATGGCGGCCGGAATCCTAAAAGAACCAGGAAAACCAGCCCTGCCTTTTAGGCCCTGGTCTCAGATGTTGCACTGTGCCTGTGACTTCTGTCATTTCCCAGAGTCAAGGGGAGGTAAATGTAGACTTCCTTCCAACCCCTTCATAGGAGGCGTCAAAGGAGAGTATGTGGGATGGGAGACATTTTTGTGGTCATCTTTGCAAAATACAATTGGCCATGGTTTCGCTCTCAGCCTGGCTCTGAGCATATGATAGGGAAGATGGTCAGCAGAGGCTCCAGGCAGACATGACCCTGATTACAGGGGGTCTCAGGAAGACGCTCTCTTCCAGTGTTATTGTCAGTTCCAAGAAAGGGATGCTGATTGGTCAACCTGGGTCACATACTCCCTCAGTTGTAGATGTTGGAAATACCATGTTAAGCCAAGAATAGTCAGTTCCAAAAAGGAAAATGGTGCTAATGATACCAGAAGAAAAAAAAAGAGAGAGTGGCAGACAGAAACAACAATGTTCAATACCGTTGATTTCTTTGATTACTAAATCTTTTTTTTTTTTTTTTTTTTTGTAGTTCTGGGGATTAAGTCCAGGGATATTCTACCTCTGAGCTATACCCCCAGCCCTATTTTGTTTATTATTTTGAAAGAGTCTTGCTAGGTTGATGAGAGTGTCACTACTTGCTGAGTCTGTTCTTGAGCCTGTGATCCTCCTATCTCAGCCTCCCAAGTACTGGGATCCACAGGTGTGTGCCACCATGTTCGGATGATCACTAAGTCTTATATGCTGTCCTCTCCTTCATCTCAATCAACTCATGGATCACCAAGAAACCTGTATTTTTCTTTGTGATAGCTTTCATCTGACCACCTGACAACTGTTGATCTTATCTGTTAATTCTGTGTCTCTTTTGATGATGTGTCTACAGCGTCACCTGAAACAGCTCAGTATTTCTCAAGAGTGTGATCCCTGGACCAGCAACATTATTAGCATCCCCTGGGGACTCATTAGATCATGCAAATTTGCAGACTCCCCTTATGGATGCTACTGAATCAGGAATTCTGGGGGTGGGGCCCAGCACTTGTCTTTCAACAAGCCTGCTAGTGATGCTGAAGTATTCTAAACCTTGAGAGCCACTGTTCTAGATGTGCAAGAGTGTTGATTGACTACTGAATGAGCAAAGTGTGTCCAGAACTTTCTGTAAAAAGGTCTGGGCAGTGGTTTGGACCGCATGTGCATTGAACATTTGTTTAGTCAAAAGCGCACACTTTGCCAGAGAAGACAGTTGTCCACGGAAGAATTGGAAACCAGAAGTGACGTGGAGGCGCTGCCCCTCCAACCAGCTGTAAATGAAGGAGCAGAGTCTCCCAGGAGGGTGTGGCGGGAGGGGGCCGGGGGACCCTGTTTATGGTTACCAGTAGGAACAGCAGCAACTGCTTCTAGTTGGTGCTGCCAGGAACCACCAGGACGCTGAAAGCTAGGGGGAGAAGTGCTGCTTCTCCTTGCATTTACATTTTCTTTTCATCATGCTGACATGAACGCAGTATGGCAAAAAGATAACTTATTCCAAATTGCACAAGATGTTTCCCCCGTGCAGCCCAGCCTCTGTGCCTGTCCTCGTGGAGAGACACATGGAGACAAAAGCACATGTGGCCAAATTATCTCCTCAGTTACACATGTACCAGTACTAATGATTTCAATGGGAGTGGCTCCTAACAACCCAGGGTAGGATTTGGCCCATGCAATTTAAATTGAACGAAAGCCCAATTTGTAATACTTTAGTTGAAAACCAGCAGTGATTATAAGACTAGCGCGTGATTAAAGCTTCACCTCCAAAATCTGCTGCCCAGAAACAAAAAAAAAGTTTAAAAAATCATTATATGTGTGTGTGTGTGTGTGTGTGTGTGTGTGTTTCTTCAACTTGTAGTAAAGAATGAATTGTTAAAACTTCCAGCCTAAGAAAAGAATTAAAGTATTGGGGGAATTGGATATTCAGGGTGGCTGTTTTCCATTACTCTGCAGCTAATGAAAAAAGTGAGACTTCAAATAGGATTCTGCTTTTATTGTTTCTATTTCCCCAAAAGGACCTTCATCACGTTTTCTGAAACCATATCTATAACTTTCTTCTGAAGTCAGTCTAATCCTAGGAAGCAACATTTCATGAATTTTCAGATTCTTGGTTTTCCATGATTACTTTCAAATTCTTCGTTCTCGTTCTCTATTGTTGTGAAATAAAATACCCCAATACTCGGCAACTTCAGCGGTCATTTATTTAGCTCATGGTTCTGTGGGGCAGGGATTCCTGGGGGGGCTCTGCTCCTCTGGCAACAGCTGGGCAGCAGCGTCTGTGAGGTCCAGCTCCTAGAGGGCTCTGCACCCGCTTTGATGCCGGTCTCTCTCAGCATGGCCTTGCCACATGGCTTGTGGCATGGAAGTCTCAAGGTTGTTACTCTTCTTCCCTGCCTTGTCGTCTTCCTCCCTTTTCATTCCCTTCTTGTCTTCCAAAAGACAAGAAGTGGATCCTGCGAGGCAAAGTCATGCTTTACCCAGAACTGAGGCAAGATTGCTTCCATCGTATTTATCAGACAAAGTATTTGCAGGACCTCCACAGACTCCAGGAAGGGAACAGAATTCTGCCTACTGATGGGGAATTGTGAATGCTAGATAAATTATGCATGTAGCAGAGATGTCATGACCCTCTTGATAAAATATAAAAAGTCACATTCTTAACACTTGACTGAGCTTAACATATCCTTATACCAACAGCTATTACAAGCTTTTGCATCCAGTTTATGATACCATGTCCCATGATCATAAACAGCACATTATTTCCTATTGTGACATATGCAGAAACCATTCGTTCTTCATACGAAAGGAAAATGTGCAGCCAGATTTAAGAGTTCTCTTTAGATTACTGAATTACAAAAGTTGTTTAAGGTTATAAGATTAAAAATCCAGTGGCAGATGTAAATGTGGACAAAAGTAAGTAGCTTTTAGAATCAACGGAAAGTAGCTTTCAGAATCAATGGAAATTGTCTACCTAGTTACCACATTTTCAGCTAAGAGGATCTGGTGAGATCATCTAAGTTTATACAGCCAACTTGCTTATTTGGGATTGCCCCAAGGCAGACTCTGAGAGCAGCACGTGGCTGTGGACTATTTGGGAGGCAATGCTAAGAAACAGACATACAGGATGGGGAAAATGATAGAGAAGGAGGGAAAACAGCACAGGGCAAGCCAGTGAGTGAATTTCCCTGCGCATAACTGAAGCTCAGTCCACTGGAGACTTTCGGGGAAACTGTGTGAAGCCTCAGAAGTGTTCTGCTGGATGATGGAGAGGGAGCTTGGTAAGCCTCTCCACCAACCCCACCCTCCCTTGGCTGATGGTCGCCTCTGGTTGTGCAGCTAACTCCTGACCATGGTCCAGCAAGTCTTTGTGATGCCAGAGAAATCCTAAGGCAAAGAAGAGAGACACTGGTGCTTCTGGTGGGAAATTGACTCTGCTAGAAACTTTCCACCAGTCCTGCTGTTGGATTCAGGGGATTTGAAGTGGCAGGGAATGGGGCTTCAACAACATCTGCTGCGTGGTTGGTGGCACCACTGATGGGGTGAATTTTGAACTGTTATTGCCATTATCATTTATTGGGCACTTACTATATTCCAAGTGCTTTGTATGTATTGTTTTGGTGAATCATCATAACAATCATGAAATAAGGGGCAATATCACACCTATTTGATAGGTAAGGAAGCCAAAGTTCACGGGAAAGTTCTTCAAAGCCATTTGGATAGGAAGTGGCAAAGTTGGGACATGAACCTACATCATTTTGATACCAGTATCCTTGGCCTTGATCTTTATCATCAACTCTTCACACACACACACACACACGCACACACACACACATACACACACACACACACACTCTAGGAGGTGACTTCTGTTTTGCAAATTTGTTCTTGAGTAGCATTTCTATTAATAAAAACTTGTGGTTTTAATGAGATAGGTCACTCCAGGGTGTGTGTTTGTGTGCATTGTGTGTGTACAAACTGTTCTTTTAAAGCAGCGTCATTGAGATATCATTTACAGGTTATGCACATGTCATAAGTATATATCTCACACATTGTCAGTATACAGTTCAATGATTTTAATTGATTTATTCAGTATGCACCATCTCTACAGCCCAGGGTCAGAACATTTCTACCACTCTCTTAAGTGGCCTCATTTCTGTTGTCAGGGTTTGGATCTAGACTATCCTCCCAAAAGCTCATGTGTAAAAGCCTGGTGCAGAGGTGGGGCTCTGAGGCAAGGAGTGGGTTGTTAGAACTCTGACCTCATCCTCCATCAAATGGACTAATCCACTATCACTGAATGGACTACTTACTGGGAGGCAGAAACTAATAGAGAAAGCAGGTCACTGGGCGTGTGCCCTTGGAGGACATGACTCAGCCCTTTGCACGTGCTCGCTCTCTCTCTCTCTCTCTCTTCCTGCTTCCTGGTTGTCAAGAGTGGAGCAGCTTTCCTCTACCGTGTCCTTCTACCATGCCCTTTCACCATCATGTTTCTGCCTTAGAGCCAGCCAACCATGGAGTGAACTTTTGAAACCATGAACCACAATAGAGCTTTCCTCCCTAAGTTGCTCTTGTCAGGTATCTTGGTCACAGTGGTGAAAAGCTGAGTAACACATCTGTTTCCAGTTGATTCCCATTTGCCCCTCTAGCCACAGATGACAATTGCTCTGCTTTCTGTCTCTGTAACTTTTCTTTCTTGAACATTTCATACGAATTTACTTTTAATTAACTTAATGTCTGGTTTCTTTCACGTAGCACAATGTGTTAAGAGTCATCCCTGTTGTTGCCTGTATCAGTAGTTTGTTACTTTTTATTGTAGTTATTTTTATACACCACATTTTTTCCATTCATCAGTTGGTAGACATTTGGATTGTTTCTAGGTTTTAACTATTATGAATAATGATGCTCTGAAAATTTGTGTAAAAGTTTTCCTGTGGACATGTATTTTCATTTTTCTGGCAGAATTACTGGGTCATAAGATCAGTGCATTCTTAACCTTTTAAGAATCTGCCTGTTTTCCAAAATAGCTGTTACATTTTACATTAGCACCAGCAATATCTAAGCATTCCAGTTTCTCCATATCTTCACAAACACTTGATATTATTAGTTTTTCTAAATTACTATCATAGCCATTACGATAAGTATATAGAGGTTTCTCATTGTGGTTTTATCTCACATTTTCATAATGACTAATGATGTTGAGCATCTTTTTATGTGCTTCTTAGCCATTGGTTATCTCTTTTGGTATTTAAACCCAACTTTTACTGGGTTGTCTTCCTGTTAGACATTAATAATTTTAAATCTCTTTTCCATATGTTTTTTTCTCTTCAAAAGTATCAGGATTGTCCCATGGGTGAAGGTATCATGGTCAGACTTTGTCAGTGCATCATTTGGTCTCAGAGGTCATTCCTAATGTTTCCTAAACTGGTGTTACAGGGAGGAATGTTACGTATGAGATAGGTTCTCTGGTTAAAGAAATTTGGAAAACTGTTTACTGTCACTTCCATCTTGGAGGGTCATAATGTATGTCCAAGCCATTAAAGGCTCTGAGAAATTCTATAGTAACAACATATGAGCTCCTAATCTTAACAACTCTTAAACCCGCGTTAGCATAGATCAGAACAATTAATTAATAGTAGTGATGTTGACACATTCGTAAAGCAGAAGTTTTCAAAATGTTTTCCATGGACCTAGTTAATACGTAAACAATGAAAAGGAGCTGGGTGTGGTGGCACACGCTTGTAATCCCAGCATTCGGGAGGCTGAGACCGGAGGATCTGGGTTCTCGGCCAACCTCAGCTACCTAGTGAGGCACTCCGCAACTTAGTGAGACTCGGTTTCAAAATAAAGAATAAAAAATAGGGCTTGGGGGTATAGCTCGGAGGTAGAATGCCCCTGAGTTCAATCCCCAGTACCACAAAAAGAAAAAAAAAAAAAAACAACGAAAAGGGGTGTTTAAATTATTCTTGTTCAAGTTAGTGAATAAAGTTAGTGTGAAGAATACAGTTTTGTCAATACCCATGTTGGTCCTCTTTATTCATTGCTCCTTTGAGTTCCTATTAGCTTCTGTCTAAAAACAAAAGAAAACAGGCAAGGCGGAGGTTCCAGTTCCAACCATCTGCTTGGCACAGATGGAGGCCGAAGACCTCCACTCTTGTGTCCATGGGTTGGATACAAGCTCATTCTTTTTCAATACCATTTTGTTTCCAAAGACAAATCTTGAATTTAATTTCAAAATTATGTATTTACCTGTGAGGCGGGGTTGGGGAGACCCTAGTCTGAATCCCTTTCAACGAAATGATTACAAAACAGTAAAAAATTGGGTCTTAAACAAGATTGTCTTGCTGCTTCTTTTCCTTGCGGATTTCTTGGATTTATTATTTCAAAAAGTATCTACTTATTTGCAGGTATGTAGCAGGCAATGCACTGGGGACTCAGAGTTCGCTCAAGGAGATTATCATTATATGAGGAGAATGTGAGGATGGAGAACAGTCAGCATAGAAAGATGAGAGAATGTCAGGCAAAAATTAGAACAAGGTAAAGGGAAGAAGAAGAATAAAAGAAGAATGGAGTTATTTCAGTAAAGCCTTGGGTGAATGGAGAGAGAGAGTGTCATGGGACTATCTTTGAGAGGAAGGTTCCAAGTGGGCAAAGAAGAAGTGCAAAAACCTAAGCCAGGAGCTGGCTTGGTGTGCCTGAGTAGGGACGGAGTAGAGAGAGGGAGTGGAAGAGCTCAGGAAGTGAATGGGAAAGGGGAGCTCTCCAGAGCCACGGGGAAGGGGGCGGGAAAGGAGTATAACCAGCAAGGGCTATTCTTAAGAAGTTTATAACCCAGCAGAGTGTAAAAATACAAACATGAAACTCCAGGATTAAGTTTAAAATGCCTGGTTTTCTACATGGGGTTTTCATGGAAATGACTGATAGTGGCTCTTACAAAAGTACAGGGTATAAAGGGAATTTTTAGATAGATGTCTTGGAAGTACTTGTAGTTGTCTTGGAGATCCATAGCACACACGTGCACATGTTGCTCATGCACATATGTTTCTAAGAAGTTCACCGATAGCCTGGCATGGTGGCACACACTTGTAATCCCAGTACTTGGGAGGCTGAGACAGGAGGATGGCAGTTTCAAGGTCAGCCTCAGCAACTTAGCAAGGCCGTTAGCAACTTAGTGAGACACTGTTTCAAAATAGAAAATAATAAAATATGGCTGGGGATGAAGCTCAGAGGTAGAATACCCCTGGGTTCCAACCCCAGTATCACAAACACACACACACACACACACACACACACACACACACACACACACAGAAAAAAAAAGTTCACCAATAAAGACTCTAAGTCTTTAACATAGTATTTACCAAAATATTTTCTATCATGTAGGTCTTTTGCTTCTCAAAAAATGTTTAATAACATCCTGAGAAATAATAGTGTGGGAGAATTATTTCATAAACTGATGCTTACCTCTTTAGATAACCAGAAATCACAGGGGTTCATTACCCCAGTTCCCTACAGATATATTCCTGTCTCGTTCACAGAAAATCTTAAATACTGTGCATTTGATAGGCACTAAGTGTGTGGAACTGAGAGGATATATTAGGAGCTTGAAATTTTTATCTTTATTTTAAACTAGACAACAGACACATTTTACTTTGAAGTACTTCCCAAATTTTTAACATGCCAGCTACGAGGTTCAGAATTAATAGAGATGAGAAGTGCACAGTCTTAGATTCCAGCCTGGTTGTTTGTACAGCTCTTCCAAGTTCAGTTTGATTTATGGCCCATCTGAAATACAATCGTTTTAAAGAGTCTATCATAAAGACATTGCTAAATGCTAAATAGGTTCCACTGTGGCTATCAGATGGGAAATGTACTGTCAATGAATCATATATTTCAAGACACACACACACAAAAAAATGGAATCCACATGAAATTTTATGTGCTTCGAAATAGAATAATCCCCAGTTCATGCAGGGAGATCTTAATCCCTAATGTATGCATAGTTATGGAATGCAAAACTGAGACTTGGCGCACTGCCTGCTAAATGGTGCTTCTGAAAGCGCCAATAAAGTCCACCTGTTCCGACGTCCATTAGACCTTCTGCAGATGTAACACAGGCCAAAGTCCTGCCTTTCATATGTGATTTTCAGAAACTAGTCTTCTTACCTTGTACCCCACACCAGAGAAAACAAAACAGCTCAAAGCAAATTTGTTTAGGAGAAGAGACAGGAATAAGAAGCCAGTTAACCAAGCCAGCATCCTGAGGCTGTGTTTTCATAGAGTGCATGGCAACGGTGAATGTGTGGCCTTTGCCTTGGACATTCTGGAGGCAGCATTTTTCAAACAGTGCTTGTCAACAACTGGCCTTCCCCCTGCGTTGCCTCGTGCAGAGGGTCGGCTTCACAGAGACTGTGCACGGGTGCTCTTCTGAGCCGCACGGCAGATGTGGCGCCAAAGGAGCTGTTGTGCAGAGAGAGGAAGGTCACATCTTCTCTCCAGGCTTCATTTTCTTTCTCTGACTGGAACTTTTGAGCTCTGAAAGCGTTGTGATTCTACATTTTTTTGTGCCCAAATTTATTTACTTCTTTCCCTTTCTTGCTTGCTTGCTTGAAGTACTTGGGATTGAACCCAGGGGCATTCTACCTCCGAGCTACACCCCCAGCCCTATTTTTTATTCTTTATTTGGAAACAGGGTCTTGCTAAGTTGCAGAGGGCCTCACTAAGTAGCTAAGGCTGGCCGCAAACCTGTGATCCTCCTGTCCCAGCCTCCCAAGTACTGGGATTACAATCGTGCGCCACCATTCCTGGCTTACTTACTTTTTTAAAGGTACTTTTATTGATGCATTGTAATTATATATCATAGCGAGATTCAAAATGATCCAAACGTGTATGCACACATCACTTGATGTATTTCTCTCCATATTCCTGCCCCTGCCTTCTCCTTCCTCTCTCCCCATTCTTATTAGTGAGATCAGTAGTGAAACCTTGTGTGGATGTAACCTTGCCCAAATTACTTGCAAGTAACTGTCCCTTTAGGTGGCCAAGTAAATAAAAAATAATTCAGAAATTTGGTGTTGGCAAATGTCTCATGTTTCTATAATTCAATATTGCATCTTTTTGAATCAGAAACCCCAAGCTCTGAATGATCATATCGCCATTCTCCCTCCCACCTTTCTAAGCTGTATCAACTCGGAAGTGTAACCTGCATGTCCCTGTCCCTGTACTTTTTGGAAAGCCATTCTTCAGCCCTTAGTGGGACACAGGGCTGCTTTACTCAGAGGGGCCCCATGGCCTTCTCAGTTCCTGTTGGAGGAAAATGGCATTTTAGCCTATGAGAGCTAATTGCCATGGAGTTCAGTCTGTTCTTCTAGTGAAACTGGAGTCAGCTTCTCTTAGTGTCAGCTTTTCTAAAAGGCCAGCCTCATCTTATCAGCCACCAGATGGAAGGACCTCTGTGCCTGGGATGCCCATGTACCTAGCCTTCATCTGTCAGTCCCCCACATCCTGCTGGTTACTTCCATGTCTGCCACGTTCTCAACATCTACACTTAATGCTTTTATATCATGTGTGTGTGTGTGTGTGTGTGTGTGTGTGTGGTCAATTTTATGACCTTCCTGCCGGAGACAATGAATTTAAATATCCAGGCAGGAGATTAGGCAACGGGTTATATCATTTGATAGAAAATATTCAAGAAATTCTCTGAGTTGGTTGTTTTTGTGCAATTTTGTGTTATTGTCCCTTGAGGTCTTTGCTTGTGCGTTTTCATAATTCCTTTTTGTCAAAAATTTCTCAAAGTCAGGACTCAGACTTTGGCTGTACTGAGGTCTAAACTCTCTTGGGATCCACTTGCGCTTGTTTGGAGGTGTTTGGAGGAAGCTTCTTTTCTTTTTTTTCACTGCTTCATGATTCCATGATGTGGGAGGTCATGGGTTGGAGCCTCCTCATTCCTCACCACCCCTCACTGTCATCTGTCTCCACAGAATAGGAAGGAGCTGTTCAATGGGTTAGTTTGAGAAAGGACAAGGTGTGACCCTTTTCTTCTTTCTCTATCTCTCGGTCTGTGTCTCTGTCTCTCTCAGTTTTCCACATCCACTTACCTGCAGAGATAATGCATTTGGGCTTATTGCAGGCAGGAGATTTTCATTTGTCCAGCTGCAGTGACCAGACAAATGGAAGAGCTTATTAAATTGAAAGGTGAAGGCTGGCATGGTGGTGCACGCTTGTAATCCCAGTACTTGGGAGGCCAAGTCAAGAAGCTCATAGGTTCAAAGACAGCCTCAGCAACCTAGTGAGACCCTCAGCAACCTAGTGAGACTCTGTTTCAAACAAAAAATTTAAAAAGGGGATGAGGGTATAACTCAAATGTGGAATGTCCCTAGCTTTAATTCCCAGTGACACACACACACACACACACACACACACACACACACACACACACACACACATCTAAAGGTGAAATATTATCACATTCCATCATAAATTTAAAGCCATATTCTCCATCTATCTTTTCTTTTTCTCCTTTCCTTCTTCATAAATAGTAAAGCTGGCATTTTGATTTCTTAGTGTCTAAAATCTTTTTCTCATTTTGTTTTTAAATTCTGGAGAGGTGCAAAGATTAGTCTCACCCGTTGATGCTGTCCTTAAGTTTGGAAACATGTGAAGGGTTTTTCACTCCTAATTTTTCCATGTTTAGGGAAATTTTATGAGCTTGGAAGAAATTTCCCCAAAGTCTTTACAAATAGAAATGAGCTCGCCCTTTCAGAACTAATTTAGGCAAATCACAGTGACACTAGGGAGGTTCGCTTAGTTCACAACAATCATCAGGATGGAAGGATTTAGTGATCTCTGCCAAAAGGGGAAGTGGGAATGAGGACCGAACCTTCGTGCTCAGACATATGTGGGTGCATAAACACACGTCCTGGTGGGCTGAAGTTTCCCAGTCACCAGTTTCTGCTTCTTACCCACCTGCGCGACAGTAGGGATTAGTGGAAAATGTTCCGTTTACATGTCCTACCACACGCAGGCTGTGTGGGAAAGCGGCACATAGAAAACAAACTTTCTGGCTTTCAAAACAAACAATGAAAAGATATTACACAGGGTGGCTCTGGGAAATGGGAGAGAGAAAGTAGTGGTGTGGATGTGAGGGATTGTGATGTTAAAATGGAATGGACAGTGCAGGATGGCTATAAATAGTGTCCTTGAATACCTGTTCCTGGAAGTGTGCATTCTCTTAGACTCTTCCAGGATTGCTTATAATATGTCCTGCTTTTTGGTTGTGAATATTTGTCTTCTAGAGGTAAAAACCTTTTCCACAAAATGTTTTATTTTAGTAGTACTATAATTGTTTTTCTTGACCTCTATGGAAAAAAAATAAAGCCAGATAACGAGGGTCTCGAACGAGCCCTTTCCTGTGAAACCTTAAATTGACCTGAGAAAGTCTAACCTTGACTAAGATGGAACCATTTTGGAAACAGAAGCATGGGTTTATCAGAAGTTTCACTTGTTTTTCCAAGTGTTTTAACATCTCTGACGATTATGAAGATCTGGAAGAATGGGAAGAGTTTCTAAAAGCTTTGCACTTTCTTATAAATATTACATGTGACTGCAGCTACAACATTTTATTTTCTCTTGTATTCCTGGTAAAGCTTTTTGGTCCCTGGAAAATAAAGGGGGGGATTCAACACACTGGAGGGGTGTGTGCTTTCTCTAGTCGTACGCAAGAAAGGCTTTACCCCGGCCATTTGTGATAGCAGGTCCCCCAGAAAAATGTCTTATTGCTAGGAGACTGGAATTTTGTCCCAGTCTCTGGCACCTCCCTGATTCTGGCTTGGACCCTTTCCTGTGCACCTGCGAGAATGCTCAAGGAAGCCATTCACAGTTGTTCTTGGACTTCTTGGAGAATTCACAGCAGCCTGATATTTACACATGAATGCTGGAGAACTGCCTGATTGTTAAATGTTTTCAAGGTGTTATGATATGCTTAGCAAGGCTGACGTTTCAGACACAGAAATAAATAAAAAGCTCCTCCTAATTGAGCTGTGTATAAGTGGAAACCAAATATTTGAAAAACAGCAATAAAAAAAATTAAAGGCAATAGGACGTGTGGGGAATCGTGTCTTGGACTGTCTCGTCTTATAATTTGCAAAAAAAGAAGAAAAAAAATGCCAGGCTTGGGAGGAAGTGCAAGTGACTTTATACTGACATTTCTCTAGCAGGTTTTCTTACAGACAACTCAACATAGATAAAGTCATGTAAGTTTGGTAGAAAATCAATCCGGTACATCTGCCCAGGAAGGCTGTGTTCTTCGAGAGAACTTGTATCTTTGGGAAAGATGCAGTTGGAATAAAGGAGAAAGAAAGTGCTATTCGCTTGTAGTAGGACTTGGTAAATTTAACAATTTAACTCAGTGGTCGGAGATGTGGAGGGCATTGCTGATTGGACCCTACCCCCTGCCTGGCCTCTCCTCTATAGTCTAGTTGTATTGGGTTTGAGTAAGACTGATCTCCAGCAATAACTTCCTGAGTGGAGCCCAAAAAGCCTGATCCTGGGGTCCTTTTGCCCAACTGACTACTGTGGTGAGTGGTTTACAGGTGAGTATGTGAACATTGGAGTGATTAATTCAGGAGCGATGTTTGATTAGATTCGGCTCATTAAGGAAAACCCGATGATTTTGTTCAGTTGTTGGGGAGTATAAGTTCTCACTGCTTTGGGGAGATATAAGAACTGAGGCTGGGTGAATAGTAGCCTTTTTGCTACAGCAGAGGAAGGATCCCTGAAGACAGAGCCAGCAGATGGAAGAGGCAGAACCTGAGCAACTGCAGAGAAATGGGACCAAGACCTTGATCAAACTTCTACTGAGGTTGTTTTTTTGCTCTCCTCAGCTCTGAGTGTTGGGAGCCAGTATTTTCTGTTACTAATAACTGAGTCAGTCGAGTTAGAAGCATGAGTGGATGCAAATGAACTTGAATCAACATTACTCCCTCAAGAAGAGCTCGTGTGCTACACTGCTGTGCACCATCTCACTCACAAAAATGTACATTAATTTTTTAAAAGTGTCCTAAGAGGAACATTGACATGTAGAGGACAGAGAACAATAAAACATGCAAATTGGAATCTACACCTTCGCTATGTAGGTCAAATGTCATAGTCACTTAGTTTCAACTGATTTACTGGAGAAAACACAAAAGCATATAATAAGAATCAGATGTACTACAAGTTGCATATAACTAATTGGATTCAACAAAATCTTGGAGATGTTTCTGCTTGGTTCTTTCTTTCTTTCTTTTTTTTAGCAATCCAACAATTTAGTCAAAATAGAAACTGTCTTCTTTCAATTCTGAGTAACAAATGAAAAATATACAGTACAACATAAGAAAACAATGCAATTTTGTTCCATTGAAGCACACATACACACACACACCAAGAAAACTACAAACATATATACACAAACACAGAAAAAATTATACAATGACACACACACATCATTTACCCAAACACAAAACTAAACTGTCTCACATGCTGAAATCCATGAGTACCCATACACAAAGAAAGGGTATCTGCCCTATCTCAACAATTACAGCTTTCTCTATAGTGACAGCCCAAATAATTGGAGTACACAGTGGTTGCTAAATTTATGATAAATAATTTGATATTTGCATGCCTCTTTCTTCTTTAAAAAAGTAAGGAGCAAAGCCATTCCATAAGATTGCTCTAGAACCAAATCAAACCATAATATAAGACTAATGTAATTAGAAGGTGCCTTGTGCTTCTCCCCTCCTTTCTCTTTTTCTTTCTTTCTTTTCTGTTTTAATCTAAGACTACAAGGCAAGTAGAACAAAGAAAAAGAGGAAGAAGACAGAGGGCTGGGTAAGAAGGAATGCAGATGAAGGAAGAGGAAAAGGATAACCAGAATTATGTTACTTAGCAAGTGAATAGTGGATAAATTCGAGGATCAGAGAGGATTGCATGGGCTGTAGGTCCAGGATTTTCAAGTCCCAGAATCATCACTATAATCATCATCCAACCTTTAAGTTTATCTATGATCCTGCTTATGTTAAAAAAAAATTGGGATTGACCAAATCAGATATCTTAATAAAAATCTAAGTTAATTCTTTTGTTTTGGAATTACAAGGGCAAAGCCAAAAATTGTTCTGAAGAGGTTAATTGCAATACCTCTTTTGCCATAGCCCCATCTAAGGGAAAATGCCCTGCACTCAGTGCTGCTGCATTGACTTTCCTGGTTTCTGCCATGTTTATCTAGGCCCTGTGGTCACAGATTCTTAAACCAGATATGCATGTTTGATTCCAGGGCAGCAAAGCCATAGGCTGTCCAGCAAATTTGAGCATGACCTGGCTCTAGCAGACAAACGGGACCAATCAGATTTTCCATCTCTGGGAGTAAAATGAAGAAAGACAGAAGAATCTGCCAGTTGGCAATAAAGGAGAACTTGCAAACTTGCCTTGAGGTGAATTGGAGGCATTGGGAGCCAAAGCCACGAGCAGCCAGGAGTATGGATGGAGAAGCAGAGACTTGGAGGCGGAACGGAGAGACCCCGACTGGGGAGTGTCTTGTTATCATCATTAGTCACATTGAAGGCAGAACACAGACTAAAGCACCACAGACTTCTGCTTCCTGGCTCCCTGAAGATTCAGTGGTGATCCCTGGTTCTTTCTAAGGTGATCTGTTACAGTACCTGGTATGAGAGAATTGGTCCCCCTGGTGGTGCTAAGTGTATCTTTGCAATCAGCTCTCCTAGTACTGCAGCTCTCTCTGGTGTGTCTCTATTCCTGCAAACCAAAGACATTGGCTGAAAGACTTGCCAACTCATTTTAGGTGTTTCTGCCTCCAAACTTAAAATTACATGTAAGAATCAGCCGACAAACTTGTTAGGAATATAATTTCCCAGGACTGAACCCTGGAGATTGTGATTCAATGGGTATGGAGAAGACTTCAGGGGACTGACAGCTCCAGCAACTTATGGAGAACCTCAGCAATTTAGTGAGACCCTGTTTCAAAAAACAAAAATAAAAAGGGCTGGGAGTGTGCCTCAGAGTTGAAATGCTTCTGGGTTCAACCTCCAATACCATTTTTTTTTTGCAAATTCATTAAAATAATGGCCAATTACATGTTTTATTAATTTCCCAGGGTTACTGTAACATAGTTCCACAGACTGGATAACTTCAATTGCATTCATTTACTGTCTCACAGCTCTGTATGTTACGTGTTCAAAACGAAGGTGTCAGCAGGATGGATCCTTCCGAGGGTCCCTTTCCTAAGCTTCTGGTCTTGTAGATGACATTCCCCGTGTCTGCCTTCTTCAAACTTCTCTTTTCCGTGGGGCCACTGGCCACATTAGATTAGGACCCACTCTAATGACTTCATCTTAATTTGATCACCTGTAAATAGATTGTTTTCAAATAAGGTCACATTGACAGGTACTGGTGGTTGGGATGTTAACATCTTCTTGGGGGACACAGTTCAACCGATGACATGTGTTAGTGCAAATGTTCTATTTTTGTGAAAATAATTATATTATTAAGAAAGGAAATCTAGTGAGAAGGTGAACATTGTTTTAATTTTTATAAATATCTTTAATGTCTAGCTTAATAGAAGGTGGCTAATTCAGTTTCCCAATTTGTTGGGATATATTATTTTGATTGAAATATATGGGGGAAAATATGATCTTACACATAAATGTAGCTGGGAAAGGGGAGGTTATCCTAACAACCATTTCAATTAATTGTAGGTAATTTTCTTCAATACTACACTAAAACTTGATTAAGTGGTAGTTTTTATTATGTGGAACTTGAAATAATGTCAATAAGCTTTACATCTTTTGTGGCATCAAAATTCATTAGCGTCTCTTCACAATTTGAAGGGCGCTTTGATCCATGCATAATTTTATAACATCATGTGATGGTCATTGCAAACACATTAAGTTCCCTGTGTTGTACAGATTTTCCAACTGTATAGTAGAAAATGTTATGTACATATGTGAAATTATCAGTGTGAAACTCAATATCATGTTTGAGGAAGAGGGGAGGGTGAGGAGAGCTGGGCGACTCTCATGAAGTACGGTGTACATGTGTATCTCTACCACTGTGAACTACATTATGATGTGAGACTACAATGCACCAATAAAGTATCTGTCATCTATGTATCTATCTATGTATCTATCTATGTATCTATTATCTATCTATCTGTCTATCTATCTACCTATCTATAATTTTCCATATATATAAAAGAAAATTCCACCCTTGTGAAAGAATGAGAGGAAACAGGGCACATGATGTCATAGTATTTATTTGAAAATATTTCTCACCTCATGATCCTCCCCAAAAGAGTCTCCTTGGATTCTCACACCATACTTGGAAAACTTCTGTTCTAGCCACTTTTGCTGGTAGAATTTGAAGGAAATTCTACCAGCATTTTAGGTTCCACTTTAAATTCTATCTTCCCCAGGACATCTTTACTGATGCTCCCATGTAGATGAAATTGCTTCTTCCTTTGTATGGAAGTCCTCACTTTGTAGTAATGTCCGCCTGTCTCATTTTTATGATCCTAGGCAAAGAACACAGTACCTTGGGACAAATCCTTTCTGGTTTGAATGGGATAAAATACATTATGTTGTTTCTCTATAGAATAGCTTTCAGCAATGGAGGTATCCAGCTTTACTTGTCACTATTTCCAACATTTATTGTAGTGCAAATGTTCTCATGAATTTAGAAAAGATTTCTGACTTCTCTGTCCTGTGAAGGAAAATAGTTTGGAAAAATAAATAAATCTCATATAATTTCTTGTAATCTCATAACAGTGCCTTAAGCTTCCACAATTACTTTGCTTTCTATCTAGATGGTCTTATGCCTGGCAAATATCCTCATCCTTTGTGATGCAAGACACCTTCCCTGATTTTCATCTCCTGAACTTATTTGTGCTCTAAAGTGTTATTTTCTCCTCATCCTCCATCACTGTCTCCTTCTTCTTCTTCTTCTTCTTCTTCTTCTTCTTCTTCTTCTTCTTATTATTATTATTATTATTATTGTTATTATTATTATTATTCTCCTCCTCCTCCTCCTCCGCCTTTTCCTTCTCCTCCTCCTCCTCCTCCTCTTTCTCTTTTTCTTCTTCTTCCTTTTCTTCTGGGCTGGGGGTTGAACTGGGGATTGAGTCAGGCCTTGTTCATATGAGGTAAGTGCTCCATCATTGAGTTATATTCCCAGCCTTGTTTTTATTTTAATTTTTTTTTCCTTAAAGAAAAAAAAGTCAAAGATTTCCAAAGCTGGGTGTGATGGCACATGCCTGAAATTCCAGTACTTGGAGGCTGAGACAGAAGGACTACAGGTTTGAGTACAGCCTCAGCAGCTTAGCAAGGCCCTGTTTCAGTTTCAAATTAAAAAATAAAAAGATCTGAGGGTGTAGCTCGGAGGTAGAATGCCCCTAGGTTGAATCCCCAGTACAAGGGAAAAAAAAAAAAAAAAGGATATTCGAGTTGTTCAGAGAGGAATAAGAGATCTGTTTCCCACTTCCATTGTGTAGTGAGTAAGGTCAGGAACTGTGTGCTAAGTTAGTCATCTCTACATGAGTAGAAACCAGCACAGCATCTTGGCTGAGGTTTTCTAAGTCATCTTAACAAATGCTGGACTTTGCTTTCTTTCCGACTCCATTGTTTTCCAGCACAGAAGTCCAACTCCAACTCAAGTAAAATGAGGAATTTATGAGTGGATATTGGTTGGTTTATGAGTGGATATTGGTTGAAGTGTCCAAGCACTAGAGGAATAGCTTACTTGGGAGCCTCAGGCATAGAGGAACCAGGGCTGCTCCAGAGATCACACACCAGAACTTGGACCCGAGTGCTTCCAGAACTCCGTGTCTCATCTTTGATTCTCCCCTCTGTAGTTTTCTCCACAAAGTTGGAACCATGGCTACTGCCTATAGCTCCTGGGATAAGATATCAAACCACATTGCATCCACAAGGAAGGTTTTTGTTTTGTTTTGTTTTTCTCTTCTATCAATTGTTGAATAATCTAAAAACCATTAGATGGCCTTATTTCAGACTATCAGCCCAATTCCTGGACAAATGAAGATGAAGATCTGACCTGCTTGGGTAATAGCCCCATCTTAGGGACAGTTCCCATGGCCAGGGAGAGGATTCATGAAAGAAGATGGCAGCAACCCTTTGGTCTTAATTATTAGAACTGGGTAATAAGAGAATGGGGAGAAACAGATTCCCCCAAAGACAGCAGATGCTGCTTGCAGAAAAGTGGGGAGGTATCCTAGATAGACTAATCATTAAATGTCCACTACAATAACTGCCTGATCTGTCTTTACAAAATTCTTTGTGGAGACATTTGAAAATCCCATGTTAGCCAGCCATGGCCAATTTAATCATGTTGTATGCTTTGGAGTAGTGACATCAATTAATGTCTGTGGCTGAATGAACTTAGTTATTTAATAATTGCATTTTAATATTTCAGGTTACATGCTTTCCTAGTATTGCAAATCACACTTCATAGGAAACTGTTTGTTATTATTTTCCTATAGTGAATGATGTGATGAAATTATACGGTTCGGTGCCACTGGATTTTATGCAGAATTGGCATCCATATTAGACTCAACCAGTTTCCCCAGGATTAGTCTGGGCCTGTCATATAATACAATCTCTTTAGGGTAACTATTGGCCTGAAAAGACCTTTTGTGAGGCTGGGTAGATGATCCAGAACCACTTTCAATGCAGAGGACTTGATCCTTTAAGTTTACCCCTGAATATGCAGCACAGGGCATGGCACAATGGGTGTGGTTTGAACGATAGCTGCAGGACAAACCCAATGTCTAACTGCTTCATGCAGCATGAGCTAATGTCATATGAACGAATCTTACACTCCATTTTCATCTTCCCTTTACTTTATTATTTATTTATTAATTTCCCTTTACTCTATTATTTATTTATTAATTTCCTCTTAATCTTTATGATTGCCTATCATTTTTTGACTACCTAGTTTAAAGTTTTGCACACAGTAGACTCTTAAGAATTTCAGTCTTCCTAGTTCTAGTGAATAAGATCACCAGTGTTAAGTGTAGGGACTTTTTTTGTTGTTGTTTTTTGTGGTACTGGGAATTGAACCCATAGGCGTTCTACCTCTGAGTTATACCCCCAGCCATATGTTATTTTTTATTTAGAAGCAAGGTCATACTGAGTTGCTGAGGTCCTCACTCCTCTCTCAGCCTCCCAAGTTCTGGGATTACAGGCGTATGCCACACTCAGCTATGTTGGGCCTTTTCTTTGCCCTCAATGTAAGTTAGAATTCCTCTACTAAGCTATCTCATCCTATCTCCTTTTTTCTTTTACAGCATGAATTTATAATTATATACTTGAGTGTTTACTTGGTGAACGTCTTCTCTACCTACATCCTCATGAAGACAGATATCATATCTTTGTTCATTGTTGGGATACCCTCCATCTCACATGAGGTGTGGTGTATTTGGTACTCAAAAAAAAAATTTTGTTCAATGACAGAATGAGCAAAATAGTACATTTTTAACATCATGCTCCTTCAGGAAATAAAATCTGCCTCATGTGCAACAGGTAATTCTAAGCAACGGAGGAGGTGCAGATGCAAAAGGAAATGGCAGGCAGCCAAAATACAGCCAGCAGAGGTTTTTATTCTTTAAATATCTTCCCATCCTCCCCAAATGGCTTGTGCCCTGTGATGCTCTTGAACACAGACTGCAAATGTGAGGTGCACATGTTTTATATTTGAATACACGGAAGAGGAGGCATCTGGCTTCCCACTGTGAACACTCCTAGGGTGGGTGGCGGAGGCTCAACACCGCTCCCCTTGAGTTCTCTTTACTTCCTCCTTTTCCAGACCAAATAGATGGCCCACAGAGGCCAATGGTGTGGCCACCCCCCAGAACCGAGGCTCAACACCTGTCCTGCACAAACTGACCACCTCTGAGAAGAGGACACCGCACGGGCAGGGTGGAGGAGTCATTTGCATTGAAAATACCTTCCTTTTTCTGAACTCCAGCATGTGTTTTTCGGTTAAACTGGAATAAATGTTTTTCAAAGGAAACAGAAGAGCCATATTTGTTTTCCAACACTTCATCATTGACATCAAAGTATTTACCAAGCTCTCATGTGGGCGGAGCACTTTGCGACTTGTCTTCTGGTTCCTGCACTGACACTCATTAACTGCATAACTTGGGCTTGCCACTGTGTTTCAGGTCACTTTTGACTTTAACTTCCTTACTTTGAAAACTAAGAAAAGGTTGGATTAGACTAAGATCTTTCCAGGTCTAATAAGCAAGGAAGAGGAACATTCACCATACCTTTTATTTGAGATATCATCACATCTCTTAAATACAATAAAGCATTATTCAAGGAAACTAGGAACTAAATTAATAATTAATTAATTCTACAGCCCTGCATAGTCCTATATGGTAGTGGATATCAGCATACACATCTGGAGCCTGAACTCTAACTCTGGCTCTGCCTTGGATTCGAGCAAGTTACTTAACCTCTCTGTGTCCTTTCATCTTAGATATAAAGAAGACTGCTGACACTAGTGCCTAGCTTAAAGGATTGTTGGGAGGACTAAATGGGGAAATGATAAGATACTTAGAATATTCAATAGATAGTCAGTCAATAAATATTAGCTATTATTTGTTGAGACTTACTTCATGCTAGGAACACTATTAGACACTGTGGGCATAATAATAAATAACAGGGCCCCTAGACGTTATTGAATTCAACCAAGCCTCTAAAATAGTGGTTCTTAAACCATTTTTTCATTAGAATCACCCAAGTCTTTTAAAATTCCTTTTTTGTGTCACCCTCTGGAAGTTGAGACTGAGGAACCAGCACACAGGCTACTGCAATTACTGTGGGTAATAAACGTCCATTGTCTGTGACCCAGATGTTTTGTGTCTTCTGCCAGCATTTATGAAACTGGGGAAGACTGACCTTTATCCTGTAGGTAGGATAAACTCTCAGATCCTTCCTAGTTTTTTTTTTTTACATAATCTAGATCTAACTACAAATTTATAAAAACAAGGGGAAAAAGAACAGGTAAAACCACCCTAGTAAGGTATAATCAGTCAAACATGGCATGTGGGAAATTCTACAGGATAAACAACCCAGTTACTTTAACAATTAAATAGCATGGAGAAAAAGGGTGGGGAGCCATTTAACTATTATATAGTAAGGAAACTTAAGAGACAAGTGCCAATAAAATGAAATGTTTGAACAATGTTCAGACAACTATTCAAGCAAATATATTGTAGAAAAAATTCTTTGGAAAAAATGGGGAAAATGAATGAGCTAGGTATTAGATGGTGCTAAAAATAGTTTATTTTGGAGGTGTAGTAATGCTTTTGTGCTTATATTTAAAATAAAACATATACTGAAGTATTTAAAGATTAAATGGTAATGGACCCTATTAGGATTTAGATTTAGAATGTTTTCCAAAAACCTCATGTATTGAAATCCTGGTCTCCAGTGTAGCAAAGTTCAGAGGAGGGGCATGGCTGGAAGACTACTGATAACTCTCTCTCTCTCTCTCTCTCTCTCTCTCTCTCTCTCTCTCTCTCTCTCTCTCTCTCTCTCTCTCCCTCTGAGCTACAATGAGCAGAGAAACTTTCCTCCCTCCTTAATGTTTCTGCCCTGGAGCGAGCCAACCCTGGACTGAATCTATAAAGCCATGAGGCAAAATAAACATAGAGGAGAAACCTCCTCTAAGTTGTTCTTGGCAAATATTTTGCTCATAGCCTTGGAAAGACATAAAGATTGAGAAAACAAACAAACAAACTTGTAGCCAGGTGGTGCAGGTCTCTAATCCCAGTACTCGGGAGGCTGAAACAGGAAGATCTCAGGTTCAAGATCAGTCCCAGCAATTTAGCAAAGCCCTCAGCAACTCAGTGAGATGCTGTTTCAAAATAAAAAATAAATTAAGGCTGGGGTGTAGCTTGGAGGTAGAATGCCTCTGGGTTCAATACCCACTATCACGCACACACATAAATAAATAAATAAATAAATAAATAAATAAATAAATAAATAAATAAACGTAAAATTCATAAACTTGTGCTCCTCATCTCAAAAAGTAGATTAAATAAGGATAAATAAGATTCAGACCTGTTACTTAAGGATTTTACAATATACTGGGGACAAAAACACACTTGTAAAATAATGAGATAAAAGTTTTAAAGGCATTTTAAAAATATTTCTGGTAGATTGTAAGCACCTTAAGAGAGTAAGTGTGTTGGATTTAATTTCCTAATAGATAATAGGATCTGGTATATGGTTGTTTGGCTGATTAATTGATTGAATGCATCACAACCAGTCCCAAAATGTCATTGACTTGGAGTCTGCATTATAAAAATAGCTAATATCATAATCTTCTCCAAAGTAATTTGTTTCTAGGTAATGGAGTTCCTGTATAGCCAATAAATGCTTATTTCTGCAGAAATTAGCATTTATTCATTCAATCATTCATTTAATTGGCCTGGGAGCTGGGGATAGAAAAACATAATTTCTACTCTCAAAAATGTCAATACCTAAAGAAGGTAGACAGACAGACATGCAAACAATAGATGCTCAAAAGCAATACAGGAAATGGGAAAGAAATAGGTACTGGCGATAATGAAGGGAAACATGGACATTATAAAGACTAGACAAAACTAAAAAGAATTCATGTTGGAGGTGATCCTTAAGCTAATTAAAAAAAAACATCAAAACAATATATTTGAACCTGAGCATGGTGGCACACACCTGCAATCCAAGGACTTATGAGGATCACAGGAGGATTTCAGGTTTGAGGCCAGCCTCAGAAATATATCAAGATCCTCAATAACTTAGGGAGACCTTGTTTCAAGATAAAAACAATTAAAAAAGGCTAGGAGTGTAACTTGGAGGTAGAATACTTCTGGGTTTAATTCTCAGTACCAAAAAAGTTAAAATATCTACTTGAGGCATAATGTATAGTCATATAATTCACCCATTTCAAGTGTTCAACTTGAAGATTTTAAAGTAAATTCATCAAGCTGAGCAACTCTTTCCAGTTTAAGAACATTTCCATTGAGATTGGCTTGGAAAGATGAGATCTTCTAGAGACACTGGATGAGACAGATATTGCAGGCAGAGGGCAAGGAAGGAGGAAACCACTACAATATTAGCTCATATGAGTAGAACTGTCTTGTGTGGTCAGCTTGGTGCTTTTACAGATTGCTTCAATGACTCCTTATAGCAACACAGTGGTGTAGGTAGTAGAACCATCACCCTCATGCTATAGATGGGGAAGCTGAGGAACAAGGTGTGCATCGTCTTTGGTGCCACCATTGAGGCGTGATGCCATGAAACTGGAATTCCAATCCATTCCTAGCCACCTTGCTTTCCCGGTTGGAAGCCCTCAAGCCCTAAAACACAGCAGTCCATGGGAGCTGGGGTGGCTTGGCGTGGCAGTGGGAGTGGATGGGGCAGGGAGCTTCCTGAGCTGGTGCTCCAGCTTCTGTCTCTTGTGACTGATGCATTGTGGAGGTGAAGAAGCAAGAAGAGAAGCAGATTGGTTGTGTTTTAGGCTCCTGGAAGCCATTCAGCTGGAGACAACAAGAAGAGGTTTGGACACATACAACTGGGCTTATGGTAAAGATTTAACTCTCACTGACATAGTTGCTGAAGCCAAGAGTGGTAAAGAAACAACCCAGAGAGCAAGGGAATATGCTGGGGACTGAACTCTGCCCCCTCCATGTACATGTCAACATATAAATTCAAATCTATAGATTCAAATCTCCAACTCCCCGTGTGACTGCATTTGGAGAAAGAGCCTCTAGGATGTAATTAAGGTTATATGAGGTCATGAAGATGGGTCCTTTTTTTTTTGTGGTACTAGGAATTGAACCCAAGGGACTCTACCACTGAACTGTCCCCCTGGCCCTCCCCTCTTTACGTTTGATCCTCCTATCTCAGCCTCCTAAGCACTGGGATTATAGGTGTGTACCATCAGTGCTGGGCTGAGTCCTAACCTAATAGGAATGGATAGCCTTATTTGAAGAAGACTGAGAGGGTGGGGGGAGAGACAAGAGAGAGAGAGAGAGAGAGAGAGAGAGAGAGAGAGAGAGAGAGAGAGAGAGAGAGAGAGAGAGAGAGAGAGAGAGAAGAGAGAAGAGAGAAGAGAGAAGAGAGACTTCTTGTCTCCATGAACACACACTGAGGAAGAGCCATGTGAGGAGACAATAAAAAGCTAACCATCTGCAAACCGAGAAGAGAGCCCTTCTAAGAAACCAACACTGCCAGACCTTAATCTGGGAATTGAGCCTCCAGAAGAGTGGGAAATAAATTGCTGTCGTTTAAGCTGACTAATCTCTGGTATTTTGTTATGGAAACCCAAGTAGACAGAGACAGAAGAGGAGTCAAACACGCAACCTAAGAAGGAATGATCAGAGAGAAAGGAAAAATATCAAGATAGAATGATGTCATCAAAGTCAAGGCAGGAGTCTCACAAAGGGCAGAGTAAACTGGAGATTCCTCCCCCCTCCCCCGCCCTCCATCACCACTGTCACTATCACTATAGGTCATGAAGTTGAATGCATGCCTGCTGGACTCAACAATTAGGAAGTGATTGGTGGCCTTGCTGAGTGCAGATGTGGCAGAGGCAGAAGCCAGATTATGGCAGACTGGAGAAAGTATGAATTGAAGAAGTGGATTGGCTAGAGATCCTTTGCATTGGCTTCACCTGGGAGCTTGTTACAAGTTCATCCACCCCCACTATAGGCCTACTTACTAAGTCATAATCCCATTCGAACAAGATCCCCAAATTCATGTGTAAAGTTTGAGAAGCCTAAGCTTGAGTCTTAAAAGTGAAACATTTGATCCTACTGTCAGTCTGTGAGGAATTAATCAGATTAAAGGGAAAGGCTGAGAATAAAAGAGCAAGAAAGAATAAAGAATGGAGCAAGGCATGAGGAATGGGCCAGGTTAAGAATCTGGGTGGAGCTGGGCACGGTGGCCTGTAATCCCAATACTTGGGAGGCTGAGACAGGAGAATCATAGGTTTGAAGCTAGCTTCAGCAATTTAACAAGACCCACAGCGACTTAGTGAGTCCTTGTTTCAAAATAAAAAATACAATAGGACTGGGGGTGTAGCTTGGAAGTAGAATGCCTCTGAGTTCAACTGCTAGGATCAAAAAGAAAAAGAAGGAGGAGAAGGAAAAAGAGGAGAAGGAGGGGAAGGGGAAGAAAAGGAGGAGAAGGACCTGGAGGGAGAGTAGAGACACTTTTCCCTTTGGCCTTGGAAATAGAAAGTGATGAGTTACATACACATACATTTTTATGTAGTGATTAGGAGCTGAGGGAGTATGTAACCAACAATCTGATCTTTTTTCCTCCATGAAGTTCAAGGAATTCCTGAGGAAAGAGAGGAGTGGGCTAGAAGGAAGGTGTTCCAGATGTGGATCCCTGGGGTTTGGCTGGGCAGGAAGGCATGGCACCACGCAGGCGTGAAGGACTGTGATGAAAGGGAAGGCAGGAGGAGCCACGTACTCCAGGAGAGCCATGGGGTGTGCAGAAGCCAAGGATGGTCACACTACAGTAAAAAAAGCCCTGGGTGCAGCGGGTCTGGACAGCACCCATGTCTTGAGGTGCTGAGGAGTGGGAAAAGATCATTGAAATGACAGAGATTAGGGGATTTGAGCAGAGTGTTTCTGACATACTGTCAAGGTGGTTGTGGAGGTGATCCATGGAGACCAGAGACTGGGAGCCAGACTCAGATTCCAGGGATCCCTGGGAGAGACCGCTGTGACTTCCAGGAGAAAGAGATAGAAGTTGGAAGAGGAAGATAAACCTGAATGAAGTGAGGGTTTTTGTAAGAGTGCAAAGCAATGGCTCAGAAGTGACATTGGGGAGTGCTAGGGCTTGACCGTCCCTTCTGGGGGGGGCTCCTGCGGAAAGGGCTGTGCTCTCAGGAGGAGCCAGGTTGCTGTTGCGGGTGTGGGTGGTTATGGTGAGTGCAGGTTGTTTCAAGTTCAGCCCCTTCTTGCCCCCTGCCTGTCCTGTGCTTGCTCACTTGCCTGATTATAGTGCAGCACGGAGGCCCCAGGCAGATGCCTGTGCCATGCTCTGGACTTCTGAGTCTCCGGAACCATGGGCCAAGAAAACTTCTATGGTTTATAATTTACCCAGTCTGTGGCATCCTGTTATAGCAGCAGAAAAATGGACTAAGACTCCTTCCTAGCAAGTGGAATGATGACAGTGATGTGTGGCTTGTCCGTGAGGTGGAGCCGGGTGCCGGGATGGGAAAGGGTAGCAGGTACCCAAGTCACACTGCTGCATCTCCCCTGCCCCGTCCATCCCTGCTGTTGTCGAGGTACTGAGTTGCTCCTTGTCTGCAGCCTCTGGAGGAGCAGACCTGTTTCAACCGCCCTGCCTCCTCGGACCCCAGGGTGCAAGTGAGACCCCTCATCACCTGTCATGTCTCTAGAACATGAGATACTCCATAAACATTGGCCCTCTGTCTTCCCTCCTCTTTCTCTTTGCTCGTTTTGCAGACTGGACAGCAGAATTCATGTGGTTGAAAGATGCGAGGAACCAGGAGAAAAGATGCTTGATTTCAGCTAAATAGAACCAAAGAGAAGAGGTGAAAAAGCAAGAGAAGAGTCTAGAGAGATCGTCCAGAGACCTGGAGGAATGACATTTGCCTGCCAGGACTTAGGAGGTGGGGAAGCACTGAGGCTATGAACTTGGAAAGTGACAAGATTAGCTTCATTTTCAGGGAAGATCATTCTTGAAGCAGGTAACAGGATGGGTTCACTGGTCAACAGATTGGGAAGTAGGAAGAGAGTTAGAATTTGATCCATCTTAAGAATCATTAAAAGGGCAGTGACGTTCAGGGCGGATTAGAATAGAGTGCCATCGTGTCAGAGAAATAGTAGAAGGGAGTTGCTGGTCATCCAGGCATGCGCAGATAAGGACTTACATCAGCCTGAGGTGCCAGTGGGAAGGAGAAGGAAAGAAGGTGTGAGGGGTAGTGCTTGCAAAGATGGAATACCTTATGATTTTACTAGTTTCTTTTTTTCCCCAACCATTCTTCTAGTTGTTTTTATTTATATGGTTCTATTTAACTGAAATCAAACTCAAGGTAAAGTTTTATACCAATTGTTACACTGAGAGCCAGGGATTAAGAACTTTGATTCGTGAAGCGAGTAAAATTGTTAAGAACGTTTTTGACTGTAGATTATAACATACATATATATATTTTTAATAAAATATGCTTAGCCACTTTTGTTCTTTATCACTGTTTTCTGAACTGGCCTAAAATAAATTATGAGAAAGTATAGCTGATGATATTATCATCTATCTATCTATCTATCTATCTAGAATCTGTCATCTAGTTTAGTCAATAGTATAGAAGTGACCAGATTGAAACCTCAGTTCCAATCAAGAATGAGATGGGAGAGAAGAGAATTGTGCATGTGCTATACCTAAGATTTTATCAACACACCAAAATCTGAATTCCTCTATTGTTTAACTGCTTCTTGGTGTAATTTCTGCTGGGTGATACAATTTTATTAGGTAGGCCTTTGGTTTGCAAAATATAAATGCCTGTTCTCGTAATATTAGTTCTAGTAGTGTCTTAGTCCATTGTGCTGCTGTAACAGAGTACTGTAAACTGAGTGGTTTCTAAATGATAGAAGTGTGTTCCTTCTTTCTCTAGAGGCCCGGGAGTCCAAGGTCAAGAAGCTAGCAGATTTGCAGTCTGGCAAAGGTCCATTTCCTGGCTCATGGACAATGCTTTTTTGCTTTGTCCTCCCATGGCAGCAGGGAAAAATTCTAGTCTTTTCAGTCCCTTTTAAGGGCACTAATCTAATTCATCAGGGCTTCACTCTCCTGACCTAGTAACACCCAAAGGCTCCACCTCCTAATAACAACACACCAGGGATTAGGTTTCAGCATATGAATTTGGGGGGTACACAAACATTCGGTCCATAGAAATTACTAGAGTCACTTGGTTATCAATCTAGAACTACTTTAGGTTCTTTTGAAAACGGGGAGGAAATCTATTCACTTCTTACCTGAGGCTAAGTGATATATATTTGGCAAAATGTTCTTTAGGAATGCAGTTGCAATGAAGGAGCACAACGTGATCATTAATAGCTCAGGGTCAAATGGCCTTCGTTCAAGTCCCAACTCACTAATCTCTTAAGCAAGTTATTTGTTCTTTTAAGCTTCATTAGTTTCATTTGGAAAATGAAATGTAAAACAACAGAATCTACCTCGGAAAGCAGTTAGGAGAATTAGTGAGATGATACGCACCAAACCTTGCCGTAGTGCTCGGCGTATGGAAAAGGAGCTCTGTGTTATCACTTATTTTAGCAACCATTTCCCCAGCAATCTGCAGATTTTACAGCAAGAAAACTATTTTTTTTTTTTTCTGTTCAGCACTATAACTAGGAAATCTGGAAAAGCTTTGGCGGAGGAAATGAAATGCATATATTTCTAGATATAAAAGCCAGAAAACTATTGTAGGGGAAAGAAAGAAGGACCTATAAAATTGACAGCAATCGAGTGAGGATAAATGTAAGCCTGAGCAGTAGGATGCAGAGGGAAGAACAGCAGAGAAGGAGCAGCAGGTCTGCGTTCAAAATCACTCCAGTGGCCTGAGCAAGCGGCCAATCTCTCTGGGCCTCAGTTTTATTGTAAGTCAAAGAGGGATAGTATTTCCTGCTGGACTCTGAAGGAAAATGTGAGAATCAGATGAAAAGTAATGAGAATACAGAGGTGCTTTGTGAATGTAAAGGGGAATAAACATGTTGTGTGAAAGCAGGTATTTAGGGATGACGATGATGACATCAAAAAAAACCACAAATCAGCTACCTTCTCTTTATGTTTCTTTTTTTATCTTAACTCATCTAGCTTATTTTTTCAGGCTTTTGCATTTTATTTTAATTTACTTATTTTTAATACTTTCACTGGTGCATTATAGTCTCACATCATAATGTAAATCATAGTGATGATATTGACGCGCACACAGCACTTGGCGGGCTTTCCCTCAGCTCCCTCCCAACCCCCCCTTTCCCCACAGGGATATTGATATTGACATTGGTATTCTCACATAGGCACATATAGCCAACGGAGGTGATTTCTTCATTGATCCTCCCTTTCCTGCCTCTCCTTCTCCTAGACCACCTCTCTGTCTCCATGGAGGTTTCTCCTCCATTATCTGAAGTTTCTCTAGGATCCACAGTTACTCCCTAGTTTCCGCATATTAGAGAAAACATATGACCCTTCACTTTCTGTGACTGGCTAATCTCACTTAACATAATGTTCTCCAGGTCTTTCTCTTTTCCTGCAAATGACATTATTTTGTTCTTCTTTATTGCTGAGTAGAATTCCATTGTGTGCGTGTTTACCGTGTGTGTGTGTGTGTGTGTGTTGCTGAGGACTGAACTCAGGGGTGCTCTGCCTCTGAGCTACACCCCTAGCCCTATTTTATTTTTAAACAAGGTCTTGCTAAGTTGCTGAGGGCTTCTCTAAGTTGCTGAGGCTGGCTTCAAACCTGTGATTCTCCTGTCTCAGCCTCCCATGGACTGGGATTCTAGGTGTGCACCCCCATGCCCAGCTCACCGTCTTATAATTAAGGGTCATTTTTTATTTTCATTCTATCAACACAATTTGAGAGGGACAACAAATATGGAAACCAATAGAATAAAGCAGGATTTCAATACTTGACATTGTTCACTGAGGCCAAGCTGTGCGATGCACAGACTGAAAGGGGTTCAGTCATTCAGTCTGGGGTAAGGGGTCTTCTTCTCCCTGGGTCTACTTCATTATCTATGAAATGATAAGACTATCTGCTCTTTCTGTCTCACAGGGTTATTTTGAGGACAAAATAGGTAGTGAGAGACCCAAAATAAATGTCTTAAACACATAATCCATTTTATTCATGTGATTTATAAATATTTTGAAAATTAATGAGGTTAAAGTGTGAAAATATATGGCCCGCCATAGAATGGAATATTATGCTGCTGTAATAATTTGTGCTTGCCAAGAAAAGTTAAGAATATGGAAAAAATTTTAATAAATACCATTAAATGGCTAAAAAGACATCCACAGGCACCCACACACAGAGAAAAACCAAAAATAATTAAAACAATCAAAAGAAATACACTAACATGTCCATGGTGACTGCTTCTGGTATTAGGATTATAAGATCTTGAATTTTAAACTTAAAAAAAAAACTCTCCTGCATTTTCCAAAATTTTAAATAATAAACATGAATTGCTATTTAATAAGGGAAAAAAACACTATATGACCCAGCTGTACTGCTCCTGGATATCTTTCCACAGGGATTGAAGTCAGGATAGTGATCCATGCCTATTCGTATTTCCAGCAGCACAATTCACAAGAGTCAAATTATGGAACCAGCCTAGGTGTCCATCAACAGATGAATGAATTATGAAGCTGTGGTGTATATACACACAATGGAATGTTACTCAGCCATAAATAAGAAGAAAATTATGTCGTTTGCAGGGAAATGGATGAAACTAGAGAATATTGTGTTAAGTGAGATCAGCCAGTCTCAGAAAGCCAAGGGTTGTATGTTTTCTCTCACACGTGGAAGCTAGAGAGAAATTGAGAAACAAAAGAAGCCTCCCATAAATGAGGAGAGATACCAGTAGTATGGAGGGAGGAGTTCTGGGGAGGACGAAAGGGAAGGGAGAACAGAGATGAAGGAAACAGTTCTGATATTGCTAGGTACACATATGAAGTTATCAATTCCAATCTCAATAACATGTACAGGCAGGGGGAGGGGCAGGGCAGGATCTGGAGGGAAACACACCAAGTGCTGTGTGTGTGCCCGGATGTTTCTATCACTCCGAACCTCATTGTGATGCATAATTACAATGCACCAATAAAAGTATATTACAAAAAAGAAATGCAAAGGTAACATATGTCAAAGGCCTGCAGACCGTGCCGTGTACACACTGAATAGGTACTCCATAGACGTTAGTTGCATCTGAGTCTAAACTCTTAGGTGTCTCCTAGGCTCTGCCTTCTGATGGAGTTCAAAGGAAACAGACAGAGAGGACCCATCAGATGTGCTTCCACGAAGAAGCCTCTGCCCTGAAGTGGATGTTAGACAAAACCCTCGATCCCTGAGCTCTGGGCAAATGTTGGGGCTACTTCAACTTCCTTCAGGACAAACAATTAACATGGAAGCAGCTCTTATTCTGGGTACAATCAGAACCACGTGAAGGGTTTGAAATATCTCTGGGATGACATGGTAGAGAGCAGCTGGCTGGCTGGAGGGGTCCCATAAATGTCACAAGGAAACTCATACCAATAGGGAAGGCAGGAGACAAAAATAATAACAATAATTCTTTGCATTCACATGGCATCTTTCATCTGAGGAGCTCAAAGTCTTTTGCAGATGTTACATCCATTAAAACTTATGTGGCAAGCATTATTCTCCCTGGATTACAGCTGGGGAGGGGACTGTAATCCTGTCACTCAGGCTAAAACTGGAATGAACGGATAATTATCTTTGAGAGGAAATCTTTCTAATGTAGCCCTCTCCTTCGGCAGTTTCCTATTGCTTCTGAGTGGCTAGGACAGGTCACATCCTTGGGCCTGGAATATCTGCTGCAGGTATCCAAACACTGAAATGAGATCACCTCTCAGCCTTCTCTCCCAGACGAAACATATTTAACGTTTCAAGTCTTTCTTCAGAAGCCCGAGCTTCCCCTTTCTTATTCCCCTACAACCTGGAGGTGGTTTTCTTTCGGGTTGAGTAACTCAAACCAGCGTCTGATGCTGCAGCTCAAATCCATCGGCGACGTGGCCCGAGTCAACTGATGATCTTGAGGTTAGATTTGTGTTTTTGCAGCTGGGACGTCCACGAAGATACTTTGGTTTTGGTTTTGGCATTTTTTCTGATAAGGCAATGACTTTTATCCTGTTTCTGATTTTCACAATTGTTTTGTTCCTTTTTTTTCTTTGATTTGGGAACTAAGCTTTTTTTTTTTTTTCTGTGCTGGGAATGGAACCCAGGGACTTGTGCATGCTAGGCAAGGGCTCTACCATTGAACTACACCTTAAACTTCTTTTAAAAAATGAGCCCTTAAACTTCTTTTAAAAAACACAAACACAAAGCACATTGACAATAATGGAACAGGGAGGAGAAATCTTTTCATCTCTTTTTCCTAAGATAGCAATTATTACTTTTACATATTAATCATTAAACATGGTTTTGATAATACTGTACACGTCATGTTGCGTTTTTAAATTGAATTCTACTTTTAAGATTACATTATATTGTAAGCTTCACTGCTTCTTGGAAAATAAGCACAATTTTTATTATATTATAAGGATTCTAAATGTGTATTATAATTTGCTCAGTCATACTGTTAGAAGATATTAAAATGCCTATAACTTTTCTATTACTGTAATGTTCTCTGTTGAATATCTTTGCACTTAAAATTTCTTTTATCCTTTAGGTATTTTGTTAGGAATTTTAAGAAAACATTAGATATCTATTTTTTTAAATAGCTTCTCCCATGACTGATGCTAATGACAATGGCCCAATAATGTCTGACAATGTCAGTTACATTACACTCTGCATAGGATTGAATTTCATAATTTTTTTGAATTAGTGAAATATTTATATTGCTTTAAAATCAAATTTCATTATTATTGACAAAACTGGCTAATTTAGTTGTTTTGTCCTTTTGGCAGACTAAATGTGTTCCCTATCATTAGAGAAGTTACACATTAGATGAAGGATTATGTATAAATTTAAACTAAGTAAAATAATTTTTTATTCCTGGTACAGGAAAGGCTAAGACTGGAGGTTTGTGGGTTCATAGTCAGCCTCAGCAATTTAGAGAAGCCATCTGTAACTTAGTGAGGCCCTGTTTCAAAATAAAAAGTAAAATAGGGCTGGGGGGTATACATAGCTCATAGGTAGAAAAACCCTGGGTTCAATCCAGGTACTACACCCACACACACCCACAAATTTTTTTATATGAAATAAAATCTTACAGTTAAAAAATTTCTTTCACACTATGGCTTCCCAATGCTGCTTTATTCTTTAAAAGGCATTTGTGAGGTAGATGCCAGATACTGTTAATGACTTTAAAGATGAAGAAAGTAGTAATAATAAAAAAAAAATAGCACTTGGCATCTTGACTAAACGATCGCTGTGTTACGGCGAATGACACTGGCCACATTTCCGTGCTGGCTCTCGCTAGGTTCTCAACAACTCAACAGCGTCTCGGGCTTTGGCTTAGCCTTATTCACATGGTTCAGGCATTATTGCTTTCCCTTTGTATTCTGGATACACATATGATTATCCTACGCTCACAGAGTGGTAAAAAAAAAGAGAGAGAGAGAGAGAGAAATTGCTAAGCCAGTTGTTTGGAGATATATAGGGGAGGAAAGGGCTTTTATAAATTTAATCTGTTGTTAGAACTAAAATGATTTTCATACATGTCAAAGAGCCAAACTAGTTCATGCATGTAGATACACCTTGAACAGACCGATTGTCATTAGTGATATACTTAACATTTGGTTCTAGCTCTGATCTCTCTGAAAATTATTTGTGACATGGCTCTATGAGAAATCCTTTTTTTTTTTTTTTTTTTGTTCCTGTTGGTAGACTTTTATCATCTCTCTCCCCCTTTCCAAAATTGTGTTTTTCATGATCTCTGTGTAGGCTTAGCTTATAAATTCAGATGGTTTCTCCATTTTGTCATCATCTCTACCCATAAATTTGAAAACTGGCACCTATGTAAACTAGGCTTCCTCCCGTGACTGATGGTAATATGCTCTCGTGCCTTTTAACTTAAAGCCCTGAAATTATCTTCTTCAGCCTCTAGTGGTCCTTGATCCTTTTTCAGAGTAGGATGTGCTTTGGGAACACAGCTGGAGAGGAATTGATTTTTAATAGAATGTAGCTCAGTGAAATATTTGGAATTTTACTACGTTTTTGGAGTATAACCCAGTATCTCAACAATGTGAATCTGCGCGGCTTTGTGAATTTCCCTGCTCCCTCTCTCTCTCTCTCTCTCTCTCTCTCTCTCTCTCTCTCTCTCTCTCTCATTGCCCTCTGCCTTGACTGTGCTTATGTAGAGCGAAATGAAGGAGAAAGCAGTTTCAGCACATACTTGTCTTGCAGATCTGAAAAATTGGACTGGATTCATTAGTAGAAATGCTACAGCTTATTAAACAATGAAACCTTTTCAAGCGGGAGATAGAGGCCTGGGAAGCGGCAGGAGAGAGGCAGGAATGCAGACACTGAGGTAGCACTGAGCAGCCACTTGATAAGATCTCCGGGAATCTGAGACGAATAGGATTCAGGTTTGCTATGTTCTCCACCTAGTGCCTCCTTCCCTGTCTGCCCAGGACTTAATTCTGGCACTTTCCAGCAACTTCTGTGGTGAAACCGACCTGGCCCAGTTCCTCCTCTCATTTCCCAAGTCTTACCCTGCAAGAGGGCTCTGGTGCTGGGTCTGCCTACCTGCTCTGAGCACCTTTGGTTGCTGGGAGGCTGACACCCCGTCTTGGCCAGCCTACTTTGACCACCTGAGAGTAATTAAGCGGCCTCTCCTACCTAGAGCCAAACCAACTGGTTCCAAAATTATATTTTCCTGGAACGGCTTGTCAAACTGGAATGCGTTGGCACTGGAAGAGCCCCGGCTCACACCTGAACAAATCAGTCTGTTTTCCCTGAAATGTAGTACATGTTCCCCTCCTGGCACCCACTCAGGTAAACGGCAGATCCAGTTGTCTGGCTTGAGCAGACCGTGGTGAGGTCATCGGAATCATCGTGGAGTGCGCAGTTAAAAATCACAGTGAATCAGGACTTATATTGATTGACTGGTAGTCCAATGATCTAAGCGGGTCAGATGGAAAGGCCCAGAGAAAGGAAAGTCTAGTGAACATATCCAAAAATATTTAGAAAAGGTGAGTCTATCTCCAACCAAGTAGACTTTCCAGAGGATGCGAATTCTTGAAATATGAAATAATTGTGCCATGACATGTCACACACACACACACACACACACACACACACACACACACATACACACACACCTGTTGCCCACATCCTATCCTTTCTGTTGGAAAATAAATAAACTCTTTCAAGATTCAGAGCTCTGGTCCTTATCGTTATTGTCATTATAACTATCTTCCATTCCTTTTTCTTTGGGCAAAAGCCAGTAAGTCTATTTGAATTTGTAAGGCATTCTGAGAAAGAGTGTGGCAGACTCAATTTGAAACAAATGCTTAAGAAGCACTCAATCAGTAGAACCTCTGAAAGTGTTTCTCCCACATTCAGACCCAAAGGTGGTTAATTTTAGAAGAGAAAAAAAAAGCACAAATAAGAAATGTTTCAGAAGACAGATGTGTTAGAAATGGAAGGCATAATTTTCTCTTTAACACTCCATCTCCAGGGACTGAGTTGGCTCCTTACTTTCTTCTCACTGTATGAGAAACTCTCTAGAAATGTTTCAAAGAGCCACTGTGACTAAAGCACCCAATGCGTTCTGGTCTCGGCCCCCTTGCTTCCTGCTTGCCTTGGAGAAAGAGTCTCCCTTTGGGCCCATAGAGCTCTGCTGCAGAATCCTGGGGCCACCACCTGCCACTCACGGTGAACTGCATGAACTCTGGTGCTCTGGGACTTAGCACAGTGGCTGGGATATTAGACATGGCAGCCAAGGCTTTGGGGATGCTATGTGAGAATATATAGTCCTTTGTCAGTAAGCAGATAAACAGAGCCACAAGGAAACCAGGGAGGAGACAAACTCCACTTGTGATCCAACCTCACTCGTTCACTTAATGAAATGTACGCTTGAGTTTGGGTAGTGCCAGCCTGCTCTTTTCTTCTTGTCGGCCATCCTTGGACAGACCCACGTGTCTCCAACTCCAATCAGTAGCGCGGCGGCAGACATGGTGGAGCAGCCTCCTGGGCTTTGAGGGTTGGTTTCCCTTTCTTCTTTTCCTTGTCGTCACAAGGAAAACCCATGTCATCAGAAGCCTTGTGTTCTCGACAATTGTGACTGTAGGAGCTGTAATAACACAGAAGGCTGATGTATCTTGGGATGAAAATTTAGATTGGAGGAAGCTCAACACAAGTGTGGCTTTGGGCAAAAATAGAGGTGTAGAGGTGTACAATGAGCCATCAGGTTGCACATGCTGCACGTAAGCGCTGATGACGATTTCTAAGAAGGCAGAGGGGATCCCTCCACGATAACCAGGCACGTTCTTTCTTCTTGATCTAAATGATAAACATAGTGGCTCACACGCCTCGGTTCATTTCCTATAATCTTACGTGCAGTAAATAAAGCTACAAAAATGAACAGTAATAATATGTTTTGCTCCAAGGAAATACAAAGATAGGACTTCAGTGCTCCTGGCAATGTCTTTCTTGTGCTTCTTGCTCGTGTGTTCAGTTGCTAATATAATGACTGTACTTATTTCAAGAGACAGTTTTAAAACACAGTTACATTTTATTACTCCTTTAAAAATACTTCGCCCAAATCCCATACCGCCAAGCAGCGCATTGGTTCAATCTTTTATTGACTGCAGTCCTTGTCCTATTTATGACCCATGACCGATACATCAGCCCATAAATGTGATTTCTCTGAAGCAACAGAGGACACACATCTAGCTCTATGACTGGAAGCCATTTAACACAATCATTTTGCTACTCTCAAAATGCTTCAGTTGCCAGAGCCCAGAGAGGCATCAAAGCTTCCCATGGATTGTGCTTTTCCTGGAAAAGCACAGAATGTTTTAGAGAAGGTAGTCCTAATTGGTGGGAAACATCTTGAATTGCCGAAGTTCTAACGGACTTGAAAAGGCCCCTGGAGAATGAAAGGAAGAGCAAAATGATGTAATAGTCTCTTAAAGATAAAAAACAGAATGAAAAAAAAAAAGCTTTAATTCATTTCAGAAAGAGATGTCAACTCTCAGTGTCTGTGGGTAAAGTTGCCAGATAATCCCCCTCAATTCCAAATCAATTTTTTGATAGGAAGCCAGGGTTATGATGTCAGGCAGTAAGAGAATATCAAACGACCAGTGCCATCTAGTGGTTGTAGAAGAGGAAGGTGGAGAAATCAGAGAATGACTTCAGTCTGAAGCACCCCAGAAATGAACAAAGCAGGGCAAACTATAGGCTCCTAGAAAAGGCTGGCTTGCATTTATATCTCCCCTTGTTTACTAATTAATGAAATGCAAATGATGTGACAGAAGCTTAAATATGTTTGATGATGAAGCCTAAACAGAAGAGTGAAATGCCTAAAAGTCATAGAGAGAAAATAAGCCTGTCAACATGTTTTAAATATATACACTTTGCTGTGTTTCAAAAGAAGTCTAAGTTAAAACTGCCGACTTACCTGGGTGTGGTGGAACTGTAATCCTAGTACCTGGGAAGCTGAGGCAGGAAGATCACACATTTAAGACAAGCTTCATCTAAAAAACAAATGTGCATATTTCAAATATTTTCTTTTTCTTTTTCTTTTGGTACTGGGGATTGAACTCAGGGGCATTCTACCTCTGAGCTGCACCCCAGACCTACTTTATTTTTTTATTTTGAAACATGGTCTCACTAAGTTGCTGAAGGCCTCGCTAAGTTGTAGAGGCTGTCCTCGAGCCCGCAATCCTCCTGTATCAGTCTCCTAAGAACTGGGTTTACAGGCGTGCATCACCATGCCCAGCTTTCATATACTTGCTTAACTAATATTTATAATAGCCCTAAATAATGAAATGCTATGGCCACCTTCAGAATCTCAGATAATTAAGTGTCCCAATTCACAGTGATAAACTGGCTAGAACACCAATTAAAATATTTTGGTAATTGTTTTTCACTCATCAACTCTTCAAGATTCAAAAGCATTACAAGTTTTCAAGGTGTACTTTAAAAATTGGACTTTTTAAAAGTTGGAAGAAAGAATCCATATCTAGCTAAGTAGTAAAATATTTGTTTATAAGGCTACACCAACTTAATTTGAGGGTCAGTCCCACGCCGAATGGGAAGAATGAAGAATCAGATGAGAGTTTTATGAACCCCTTGATCTGCAGCAAAATTCTGTATCATGCTTTTTCCTACAAAAATATTTTGAGTACTGTTTTAAATATTTGCCATAAGAGTAGTGAACAAGATAAACAAAGTCCCTACCTAATGGAGTTTAATTTCCAAGGGAGGTTGTGAGGAGACAAATGAGCATGCCCATTTGGCTGATGGATAAAAAAAAAAAAAAAAAAGGATCAAGGAATAAAGAGCTAGTCCACCTAAGTTCACATAACTGCTGTATCCTAGCGCAGGGTTTAAATAGAGCTGTTGCCGATGGCTCCCCTGAGGTAATTCCACTCTCAGCTACTTCTGGGAAGAGTCTACCTTTGCTTCCAAGAGGGAGGACACAACAGCCAACAGACTTGCTCTTGCTGCCTTACAAAACTAAATGTGACCTTCTGTATTTTGCTTCTCTGGGATGCAACCAGATTTTAGTGGAAATCCATTGGTAAATTGGCATTGGAGGATCTGGGCTGGGTTCCTAGCTTAGCTTTGCCACTCTGATTTTTTCTCACCCGTACCTTGGTGAAAATTAGAAGCACCTCTGGCTTTGGCGGGAATTAAATAAGATAACATTTTTAACATCTAGAAGGAGGCCAGTCCATGGTAGGCACATCGTAAATTTGTAGTGGACATGACACTGAGAATCTTAAATATTTACTTGTAGAACTGATCAAAGAGACAGGGAATTTGTGAAGGAAATGACTCGACTTGCTGAATTGTTTTCTTCATGTCTGATAGGTGGTGGTGAAGGATTAGCAGTGGATCATTTAATGCCACTTGTACCGTGTCTGAAGTTAGCAACTGTGATTATTATTATTTATGAGCCTAATAAAATGCATATTGACTAGATTTTACAACATATGTTACAAATTTGGGTTGAGAGACTGTTAATGCTTTTATTATAAAAGCTTTGGTGGGATACTTTATCAAAAAATCCTAAGAGAGAGAGAGAGAGAGGGAGAGAGAGAGAGAGAGAGAGAGAGAGAGAGAGAGAGAGAGAGAGAGATAAAAGACTATATGGAAACCAAACTATCAGACCAACGCATGTGTATCTATGTTTACAGCTGCACAGTTTACAATTGCCAAACTATGGAACCAGCCAAGATGTCCATCAACAGATGAATGGATTACAAAACTATGGGATATGTACACAATGGAATTTTACTCGGCCATAAAGAAGAACAAAATCATGTTATTTGCAAGGAAATGGAAGGAACTGGAAAACATTATATTAAGTGAGATTAGTCAGTCACAAAAAGTTAAAAATAGAATGCTCTCCCTAATATGTGGAAGCTAGGGAGAAAATGGGACTTTAGAGGGACTCCAGATGAAAGAGAATCCTTAGGTGAACAAAGAATTTGACTTAATGGAAGGTGAAGGGGGTAGGGAGGACACCCTAATGAACATGATGTACTTTCTATGAACACATCAAAGTCAATCACTAAACTGACTTTGAGAAGGAGGGAAGAGGAGGGAGTGGGGCGGGTATTGGGGAAGGGTTAACTGAGAAATGTGTGCATGGATGTCTTTACCTATACTAGCTTGTACCTAACAAAGATGTGTAATTACAATGCACCAAATAAGGGAAAGATGAAAAATAAATAAATTAATTAAAAAAAAGACTATAGAAGCCAGAAATCCTCAATTTTTAAAGGAGGATATAAGAATATCAAATAGGTATGAGCAGTTTTTCCCTAATTAGGAGTTCATAGGTCTTAATAAATGCCTTTCCCAAAGCATATCTATACATTTCACTGTTTCTTCTGGCTTCATGTGTAAATGAGAAATCACATGTATACTGCTCATGGGGAGTGGGTATCTTTGGAAGAGAGAGCATGTTTGTGGAGACCAGATCCTTCGATTGGCTTCATCATTATCTGATGAGTGCGGGGCCAGCAGGATTAAACATTTCCAACTGAGAAAAGAAGTTTGGCACCGCACATGTAGCCAGGCTGCTGTTGACAGGATCACAAGGAGCCAGGCGTGGTG
>PVLC010012708.1:0-43584 GCA_004027655.1 Graphiurus murinus
TCTCACTAAGTTTCGGAGTGCCTCACTAGGTAGCTGAGGCTGGCCGCGAACCCGGATCCTCCGGTCTCAGCCTCCCGAATGCTGGGATTACAAACGTGCGCCACCACGCCCGGCTCTACACCCCCACTCTTTGTTATTTATTTTCTTATTTAGAAACAGGGTCTCACACAGAGGCCTTCTACCTTGAAGCTACACCCCTAGCCCTATTTGTTATTTAATTTTTTGTTGTTGATGTTGCGGTACTAGATATTGAACCCAGGGACATTCTACCTCTGAGCTAGACCCCCAGCCCTATTTTTTATTCTTTTTTTGGGGGGGTACTGGGAATGGAACCCAGGGGCATTCTACATTTGAGCTACACCCCCAGTCCTATTTTTTTATTCTTTATTTTGAAATAGGGTCTCGCTAAGTTGTGGAGGGCCTCACTATGTAGCTGAGGTTGGTCTCTAACCCAGATCCTCCAATCTTAGCCCCCCAAGTACTGGGATTACAAGCGTGCGACACCATGCCTGACTTTTATCCTTTATTTTGAAACAGGGTCTCACTAAGTTGCGAAGGGCCTCACTAAGTATCTGAGGCTGGCCTTGAACCTTCGATCCTCCTGTCTCAGCCTCCCAAGTACTGGGTTTACAAGTGTGCACCACCACGCCCGGCTATTTTATTTTATTTGTTATTTATTTATTTATTTATTTATTTTGCGGTACTGGGGATTGAACTCAGGGGCATTCTACCTCCGAGCTATATCCCCAGCCCTATTTTTTTTTATTCTTTATTTTGAAACAGGGTCTCACTAAGTTGCGGAGTGCCTCACTAGGTAGCTGAGGCTGGCTGCAAACCCGGATCCTCTGGTCTCAGCCTCCCAAATGCTGGGATTACAAGCATGCGCCACCACGCGTGGCTCAACACCTGGCTATTTTAAATTTTTGAAACAAGATCTGGCTAAATTTCTGAGGCTGGCCTCAAACGTACAATCCTCTTGTCTCAGCCTCCCAAGCACTGGAATTTCAGGTGTGCTCCACTGTCCCTAGCTTCCAAAACCCTGTTATAGTTAGATATCAAGTGTCCCCTAAAGAGCTCATTTATTAATATTCAGGATTGATACAGTTAAGTCATGAGGGTTGTAATTCCAGCAATGGATAAAAATGCTGTAATGAATTTATCTAGGTGTTGGCCTGGGCCGGTAGGGCATGGCTGAAGAAGGTGGGTCCCTGGGGTTGTGGCCTTGGAATTATATATGGTTCCTACTCCCCTTGATTGCTCTCTTGCTTCCAGTCACCATGATCAGAGAGCAAAGCCTTGCACTCTCCCTTTCTCTGTTCCCACTGCTGCCATACCCTGAAATCCACTGTCCCCTGCCTCACATTGACCCAAGATCTCCGACCCATGAGCAAATAAATATTCCTTCCTCTAAATTATCTGATCAGGTCTTTGGATAATAACTATGAAAATGCTGACTAATACACCCTGTTTCAGAAAAATAAAAAAATAAATAGGGCTAGGGGTGTAGCTCAGAGATAGAATGCCCCTGGATTTAATTCCTAGTACCACCACTTCCCCCAAAATGCAAGCACTCCTGATCCAAATGAAACTATAAAGGTCGTTGCTTTTGGAGGATTACCTACTAGAAAGAGGCACAAGGTATATTTTTGTGTTGGGGGGGTAGAAATGTTCTATATCTTGATCTGGGTGTAGGTCACAAATAAGTAACACAGTGTATTAGTTTCTTATGGATGTGGTAATAAATTACCATACACTTGACAATGTAAAACAATGCACAATTATTCTTTTACAGTTCTAGAGGTCAGGAGTCTGAAATTAGTATCAATGGGCCAAAATCAAGGTGTTGGCCAGGCTGCACATCAGTTGCAAGAGTCACCTTGTGACCATGAGAGACTCCAGGGGAGGTTCCATTTCCTTGCCCTCTGGGTTTCTGTTTTGTTTTTCTGTGTGTGTGTGTGTGTGTGTGTGTGTGAGTGTGTGTGTGTGTGTGTGTGTCTGTGTCTGTGTCTGTGTGTGTGGGGGTTGGGGACTGAACCCTGGGGCATTCTACCTCCAAGCTACACCCCAGCCCTATTTGTTATTTATTTTCTTATTTGGAAACAGGGTCTCACAAAGTTGCTGAGGATCTTGCTAAGTTGCTGAAACTGGTTTCAAACCTTCAATCCTCCTACCTTAGACTCCCAAGTACTTGGATCATGGATGTTTGCCACTGTTGCAGGAAAACTAGGTTTCTGGAGATAAAAGACAGTGGCTAGAAATAGGAAAACAAGTTATTTTATTCACTAGTGAAGGTGCAGTAAGCAAAGCTTTGGAAAAGACATAATGATTGAAATTCCATCGTAGTAATGAGTTACAGACCTAGCAGATCTACTTTCTTCCTACTGAGGGGACCGTGGACCTGACTTGAAAGAGAGAAAGGAACCTCAAATGTGGGTCTGTCTGATGGTTAGTCCAAAAGTAGATTCATTCTAGCTTTTTGCCTTCTCCACAGTCACCAACCTTGCCAAATACCTGAATCTTTTCCATATGTCCAGCATTAATTTCTATCCCACTATGATCCCTGAAGAATCTGGGCTTCTAGCTCTCTGTAAATTCCTGAGAATGAGTTACATGTCAGGTGTAGTGGCACACATCGGTAATCCCAGTACTTGGGAAACTGAGACAAGAGGATTGCAGGTTCGAGACCAGCCTCAGCCACTTAGTGAGACCCTCAGTAATTTAGCGAGACCCTGTTTCAAAATAAAAAATAAAAAGGGCTAGGGGTGTAGCTTGGAAGTAGAATGTCCCTGGGTTCAACCCCCAGCACCAAAAAAATAAAAAATAAAATAAAATAAAGGATTAAGTTAGAGCACCTAAATGACAAGGCCCTGGGGTACATATTTCCAGGAATGGCAGGGGTTGAGCCCAGCAGGTGCTTGAAGGAAATACAAGACTGCAGTCCAGGGCCCTCAGTGAAGAAGCAGACTGCCAGAAGGACCTGCCTAGCCCTCTGACTCCTGGTCATAGCCATCTTCTGGGGAACGAACAGGTCATTGTACAGGATTAGGGCTATGCCTATAAATACTAATGACCAGCTAGGTCTAAGTGTAGGCTAGCTTGGAGGTTCTGTTTCTACATCTTCCGTGCCCACAAGACAAGGTCTGCGCCCTATAGAAGGACAGGCAAGAAAGGAAGATTACTCAGTACTCAGGAGGCTGAGACAGGAGGATTGCAGGTTTGAGAGCAGTGCAGGGTAACTTAGTGAGACTCTGTTTGGGAGAATGTCACTGGGTCCCATCCCCAGTACCATAGAAAAAGAGGGGGGAAAAGGAAGGAAGATTATTTTGTTGTTGCCATTATAGGAGTCCTGGCAGCTGCAGGGACAAAAATATCTCTAATTCCATGAGCAGTCATACAAGGCAAGGGAAGCTGCTTAGAGCATGGACTTAGTTTCAAAGAATAGAGAAACTCAAGAGCTGGGCAGTGAGGGATGGAGGCATTACTCTATGCAGGGTGATACAGATGTCAATTGCCTAATCCTGCCGCTTGCAGTCCTGCCAGAAGAATCTGCCCCTGGGCCAGGAATCTGATAGTACCCACTGTGCACATAAACTGGGATAATCAGGGTTTCTAATTATCATAGGCTTAAAGAGTCCACAGTCCCAAGGAGTGAGGGGCTGGAGAAAGGACATTATTTCCCATACCTTTGGGCTTTTATGTGACCTGAAATAGCTGATCAAGAGATACAGAAGCCAGGCTTGGTGGTACATGCTTGTAATTCCAGTACCTGGGAGGTTCATCCAAGAAGTATGGTAAACACGGTAAAAAGTCCTAGCCAGCTGGGTGTGGTGGCACACGCTTGTAATCCTAGTACTTGGGAGGCTGAGACAGGAGGATTGCAGGTTTGGGGCTAGCCTCAGCAATTTATAGTGAGGCCCTCAGCAGCCTAGCAAGATCCTGTAGGGAGGACACCCTAATGAACATGATGTACTTTCTATGAACACATCAAAATAAAAAACAAAAAAACCTGGGTAGAGTTCCCCTGGGTTCAATTCTCAGCACACACACACACACACACACACACACACACACACACACAGAATGAACCAGACATAGTGGTGCACTCCTGTAATCCCAGTACTTGAGAGGCTGAGACAAGAGGATCACAGTTTCAGAGCCAACCTCAACAACTTAGCGAGGCCCTCTGCAACTTATTGAGACCCTGTTTCAAAATTTAAAAAAAGATAGCTGGGCATAGTGGCACATACTTGTAATCCCAGTCCTTAGGAGGCTGAGACAGGAGGATTGCAGGTTCAAAGCCAGCCTCGGCAACTTAGCGAGGCTCTCAACAACCCAGTAAGACTCTGTTTCCAAATAAGAAATAAAATAGGGCTAGGGGTGTAGCTTGGAGGTAGAATGTCTCTGGGTTCAATCCCCAGCACACACACACACACACACACAAAGAGAGGGGGGGAGAGAATCCTAGTACTTGGGAAGCTGAAACAGGAGGATTGCAGGTTCTATGCCAGCATGTGGTAAGTTAGAGAGATCCTGCTTCAAAATAAAAAATTTTAAAAGGGCTGGGGGTATAGTTCAGAGAGAGAATGTGGCTGGGTTCAATCCCTAGTACAACCACAAAGGAGAGAGAGAGTGACTGGAGTGTGACACCAGGCTCTCCTTTCCAAAACATGAAGGCCTATACTTTGAGCCCTCCTATATCTATCCCCTACTATGTTTCACTTTTAACACCTCCAACACCACTAATTTGTTGGTATATGTGGTACTAGAGACTGGACCCTGGAAATTCTACCTCTGAGCTACATATCCAGTTGCATTTTATTTTTTTATTTTGAAAGGGTCTCACTAAGTTGCTGAGGCTGGCCTCGAACCTGTGGTCTTCTTGTCTCAGCCTCTCAAGTACTGAGATTACAGGTGTGTGTCACCACATCCGGCTTTCCAAGGCCACTGCGATCCCATCCCTCAGGTTCAAGGCCTCACAAGGCCAAAGCCCTATAATTCCCCTTTTTTAACACCCCTGCCTTGCCATGCTCCATGGAGCACACCTGTAATCCCAATACTTGGGAGGCTGAGACAGTAAGATGGCAAGTTCAAGGACAGCCTCAGCAATTTAGCGAGACCCTGTTTCAAAATAAAATAATAAAATAGGGCTGGGGATGTAACTCAGAGATAGAATGCCCCTGGGTTCAGTTCCTAGTACCACATTTAAAAAAAAAACTGTCTTGCCTTTAATATCATCAGAATCCATCCCTCTACCCCACCCTGTCCCAGTAGCAATAGCCTGCTGATTTTTTTTTTTTTTTTTTTTTTTTTTTTGCGGTACTGGGGATTGAACTCAGGGGCATTCTACCTCCGAGCTATACCCCCAGCCCTATTTTTTATTCTTTATTTTGAAACTGGGTCTCACTAAGTTGCGGAGTGCCTCACTAGGTAGCTGAGGCTGGCGCGAACCGGATCCTCCAGTCTCAGCCTCCCGAATGCTGGGATTACAAGCATGCGCCACCATGCCCGGCCCCAGCCCTATTTTTTATTCTTTATTTTGAAACCGAGTCTCACTAAGTTGCAGAGTACCTGACTAGGTAGCTGAGGCTGGCCTCGAACCTGGATCCTCCGGTCTCAGCCTCCCGAATGCTGGGATTACAAGCGTGCGCCACCACGCCTGGCTGACTGCTGATATTTTAAACATTAATCTTGTAGCTACTAATCTGCTTTCCAAACTCTTGGCACCTGAACCATTTATAGCAGTGTTTCATGCTCCCCCCCCACTTGACCCTGAGCTCTATTCCTTTCCTCTGACTCCCACCAATCTAAACACTCTGAGGCCTGTGGGTATGAGAGGCTGGAGAGGGAACAGAGCCATCTTAGCTGCAGGTAAGATTCCCAAAACCCTACTTCTAGCCCACACTAAGCTCCTTAATACATGTGGCGGGGGGAGTTGAGGGGCATGTTTCTTGACACAAGTTGTAGGCATTCAGTCTGAAGGACCCTGTGAGGGACCTCTGGAAGTTCCCCTGAGCTCATACCTTCAGACAAGGCCAAAGGGCACAAAAGAAAGCACCAGAAAGACATCTTCTACTCTCCATGGTTTCCTAGCACCTGGAGAGACAGATGGGGACAATGATGGAGAAATCTGAGGAAAGCTGTGAGAATCCAGGGAAGTAGAATAAATCCAGGGATTTATTCTACAGGGGGTAAGAAGGTTTTCAACTTCTCCCTAAACTGGGACTCAACCCCAATAACCTTTACCTTGGTTCCTTTGTATACTCTTGGAGTCTCTTCTCTTCATCATAGGATTACTTCCTTTTCTTCACATTTCCCTTTCTCTTCCCTCCCTTCCACTCCTCTTCCTTGCTCTTCCAATCTCCCCTCCTGCTCTTTCTGGTTCCTACCCCATAGAGTGCTTAAGAAAACCCGCTCCAATGGGAAGGTGAGCACCTGGTTCAGCTGGGCAAATGAGAGGGCAAATGGGATAGGTGGGTATAACCTTCAAGGTCCCAGGGGTTTGGGTTGGGGACTTCCAGAGAACTCGTTCAAAGATGGTTATGAGACTAACGTGGGAGATTGTTCCACACAAGCTCTTCATCTCCACAGGGGAAGGGGACTTCAAGGATCATGTGAACATGGTGGAACCCATTAGTCAGTGAGTCCAAAAGGGGGAAGAACCTGGAGAGCAAGGAATAGAAGCCAGGGAGTAAGAGAAAGCTGAGGCTGGGTGTGGTGGTGCCTACTTATCATGCCAGTACTTGGAAGGCTAAGACAGGAGGATCACAGGTTTGAAGCTTTGAAGCCTGCCTCAGCAACTTAGTGAGACCCTCAGCAACTTAGTCTAATGGGGGCTATGAAGTTGTCTCATAGGGGCTGACAACTGGGAATTCCAGTCCAGCGTGACCAAATTTTTTGCCTGTTAAAGAAAAACTGGAAGCTGGTCGTGGCGGTGCATGCTTCTAAACCCAGGACTTGAGAGGCTGAGATAGGAGGATCATAGGTTCAAGGCCTGCTCAGCAATTTAGTGAGGCCCCCTGCAACTTAGCAAGACCCTGTTTCAGAATAAAAAGGAACTGAGGGTGTAGTTTAAAGGTAGAATGTCCCCTGGGCTCAATTCCTAGTAATACACACACACACACACACACACACACACACACACACACACACACACACACACACAAATAGTGTTGGGGTATAACATGGAGGTAGAATGCCCCTAGGTTCAATCCCCAGTACCAAAAACAAGAAGGAAGAGGAAGAGGAAGAGGAAGAGGAGGAGGAGGAGGAGGAGGAGGAGGAGGAGCTGGAATAAGACCTTTAGAAGACCTTTAGAGGAGTTCAGAACAAGACCTTTAGAGCCTCAAAGTCCGAAACAATTATGGCACCCCTTCTCCAAATAATGTTCAAAATAAATATATTTCTAAAGCATAAATAAAATTTTATTCTTCAAAATTACACAAAATTTACATGTGTATTGAAATTAAAATAGCTTCTTTCTAAAATTTCTGATTTTCTGCATTATTGTTGGTGGTGCCCCTGCTTAGCTATTGATCTGAACATGGGTTTAGACTGCCTGTGGAATGATTCAACACACCAGAAATCCATATTTTTATGCAAATTTTCTGACTTTCAAATGTTGGCAACTCACAAAAAAAGTTTAAAAGGCCTGGATAGATCAAAATACTTCTTTTTTCTGTAGGCTGAATGTGACCCTCAGGTGGCCATTTTACAACCTCTGGTATATATATTTCCATCCCTTTTTTGTTTAGGACACAGCCTAACCTTTCCTTTAAAAAAATCCCAAACAAAAAAACATAATAACAACCACAGGAAGTAACAGCAAGGGACATTACTCTGGCAGCAGTACCATAGATCAAGATTACACTGAAATATGTTTCTACTTTTTCCTCTTTTCCTTTTAAATTCTCACCATGGATTAACCCCACTGTGATCCAACTTGACTGAAAATTGGGTTTGACTTGGAAAAGTTTCAGAACAAGTCGATGAATACTCGTTCAGATGTAACCTTTAGATAAAAAGGAATAACGTAGCCTTAATATCACAGATTAAGCAGAATGGATAAGCAATCTGGCCAGTTTAAATATCAAAGGATATTCATAAATGAACCAACTTATTTAAGATTCCAAGTACTCTGTATTTCTAAAACCTAAGACATTCTTTTCACATTCCCATGAAATCTTTGGAATAACCTATAGAAAGAAATATTTAGTTTTAAATAATAATAAAAAATTTAAAGAAATCTTTTTTTTTTTGGTGGTACTGAAGATGGAACCCAGGGGCATTCTACCTCTGAGCTACACCCCCAGCCCTATTTTATTCTTTATTTTGAAGCAGGGTCTCACTAAGTTCCTGAGGCTGGACTGGAACCTGCCGTCCTCCTGTCTCAGTCTCCACAGTACTGAGATTACAGGTGTGCACCACCACACCTGAATAAAAAAAATCTTTAAAGTAATTCCTAGTACTACAATAATAAGTAAATAAATAAACAAACATAAATAAATAACACAAGCAAGCATATATCTCATTTACTCCTATTTTATGTTTTGATATTTTGTAAAGATCATCTTATTTGCATCATATTTTCTTTTTGTGTGTGTGGTACTGGAAATTAAACCCAGGGACATTCTACTCCCAAGCTACACCCCCAGCCCTATTTTATTTCTTATTTGGAAACAGGGTCTCACTAGGTTGATGAGAGTCTCACTACCTGCTGAGGCTGTCCTTGAACCTGCAATCCTTCTGTCTCAGCCTACTGGGATTACAGGCATGTACCAACACACCCAGTTTGTTTGCATCATATTTTCTTTTTTTCAGGACTGGGGATTGAACCCAGGGGCATTCTATCTCCGAGCTATACCCCCATCCATATATATATATATATATATTTATTTATTTATTTTTATTTTTTTTGCGGTACTGGGGATTGAACTCAGGGGCATTCTACCTCCAAGCTATACCCCCAGCCCTATTTTTCATTCTTTATTTGGAAACAGGGTCTCACTAAGTTGCGGAGCACCTCACTAGGTAGCTGAGGCTGTTCGCGAACCCGGATCCTCTGGTCTCAGCCTCCCAAATGCTGGGATTATAAGTGTGCGCCACCACGCCCAGCTCCCCATCCATATTTTTTATTCTTTATTTCGAAACAGGGTCTCACTAAATTGAGGAGGGCCTCACTAAGTAGCTGAGTCTGGCCGAGAACCCAGATCCTCCGGTGGGATTACAAGCATGCACTGCCACGCCCAGCTTATTTGCATCATATTTTCTGAAGTTCTTGTTCATGTGTTAGAAATAACTTTTCATAGCCGGGCGTGGTGGCATACGCTTGTAATCCCAGTGTTGGGGTGAATCCTAGTTCAGAAATTTAGGATCTGCAGGGTCCTTCGCTAACGTGACGGAAAAGAATTTTAGCACGCACCAGTCAGAGACATAGACAGAGGTTTATTTGGGAAAGAGGGGAAAAGGAAGAAATACACATTTAAGAGAGAATGTGGGCCACCTCAAGATGAGGAAGGCATATTGGGGAGTTTAGGGCTATCTTCTTCTAGGGGACTTTCGTGAGGGATGGGCTAGAGGAGGTATGTGAGGATGATCTCAGTCCAGTAGTCCCCTAGGCGGTTTATGGTGGTCGAGTAGTCCAAAGAAAGAAAAAAGAAAAAAAAAAAAAAACTTTTCATGGCATCAAGAAAAAGCACATGTTCAAAAATTGCTTGGCAAGGCAATTTTACCTTTTTGCAAAAAAAGGTGGTCCAAGGTATTTGAGAAAGCACACCTGACAAAGAACCAGGTGAGTCTTATATCCCTAAAGCGAAGCTCCTCCTGCATTGAATTCCTATTGGTGGGAGTTACAGCTTCACATTCTTCCTGCTAGCTACAGGGGAAGATGGGGGAGGGTCAACGCCTGCAATCTCTTAAAAGATGCTAATTTTGCCAAAGAATGTCAGTCCCCACCAGATTACAAAATGGAGGTTTTAGTTAAGCTACTCCTTTGACAAAAAAAGATACAATTATATTCTCACACACTGAGTTGTATTTGTTGATGTAAAATATGCTTACTCTATACCAGAGTGATAAATGTGGTGGTGTGAACGAATTATCATTTAACAGCCACCTATCTGGGATCTCTCTCTATTATTTCTTGTAACTGCATGTGAACCTGCAGTGATCACAAAATAAACAGTTTTAATTCAAAAAAAGTAATGAGAGAAAAGTCATAAATGCCTACGGCTGCCTTGGGTTCAATTACAGAAACAAGTTGGGAATTACGCATAACAGAGAGGTACAGCAGTTATCTCTGGAATATGACGTATTATGATAGAGCTTTGATTCCTCCTTTTGACTGTATTTCCTGATGTTCATAAACCTAGTTTATGTTATTTGTATAATGAAAACAAATGTAAATTAATAACTTTAGAATAGATTTTAGCTTTTAAAAGAAAATTAAAACAAACTTTTGTAGCACAAAAAGATGATCTTTAAATGCTAGAGAGCCAAGTAGAGCTTGGGTGTGAACTGACTTATTTTGCTGCCCTCCTTACAAGCACAGCAAAGTGTGCAAAGAACAATTCATCTGCTTAACACCCTCACCTCAGGGGCCACTAGATGCTCTTTCACCTCACCCCTTCTGTTTTATTCCTCAGCTGTTTCATTTCCTCTCCCTCTGCCTTCTTCCAGCCACCTTTTTTATTTTTGGTGCTAGATAAGATTTCCTTTCCCACTAGCCTGACAGCTCACTCTCTTTCTTCTTTGCCTGCAGTGTTTGTCATATTGTCATGTGCTTTTTGCTACGGTGGTAATGGTTTGGATGTGATTGGTCTGACATTTTGCCAACATCTGTATGTTCAGGCCCAGCAAGTGGTTCCAGCTGAACCCACTGGCCTGCCAGGGCCCCTCACAGTCTTATAGGAGCGATTGCTGCACTAGCTGGAAGACAATGCCCACCCCTTTTTACTCTGCAGGTACCCGCCCCAAGCCCAAAGCAAGATTTCCAGGGAATATTAAGAGAGAAAGCTAACGAAAGAGGATAGAGGAGAGGAGTCCCTATTTCTTCTGTTCACTGATCTCCTTTTGGTCCTGTAAATGCTTGTCAACCTATTCTGTTCAATGACACTGCAGCCAGGTCCCAATGACACAAGAAAGATGAGGTCTAGTTCTGTGAAAGAGGGTGAGAAGCTTGGGTGTGATGGTATACACTTATAATCCCAGTGCTCAGGAGGCTGAGACAGGACAATCACACATTCTAGGATAGCCTCAGCAACTCAGTGAGAACCTCAGCAACTTCACAAGAACCTGTTTCAAAATTTAAAAAAAAAAGGAAGGGATGGGGGTATAGTTTGGAGGTAGAATGATTCTAGGATCAATTCCCAGTACCAAAAAAAAGAGGTGGGCTACTCAGCTGTCACTGTGACAAAATACCTAAGGCAAGCAGCTTAAAAGGAGGGAAGGTTTATTTTGGCTCACAGTTTCAGAGGCTTCAGTAGATGGTTGCACAACCAGTAGCTTTGGGCCTGGCACACTACATGATGGCAGGAACACATGGTGGAGAAGGTCTGTTTATCACATGGTGCCCAGGAAGCTAAAAAGGAGACAGAAGCCAGGCATGGAGGCACACGCCTATAATCCTAGTACTTGGGAGGCTGAGACAGGAGGATCACAGGTTCAAGGACAGACTCAGCAAGTAGGGAAACCCTGTTTCCAAATAAGAAATAAAATCAGTCTGGGAGTGTAGCCCAGAGATACAATGCCCCTGGGTTCAATCTCCAGTGCCACAAAGAAAAAAAAAGGGGGGGGGAGACGGGAAGCGGCCAGAGTCCCAATATTATGTTCATGGGCACACCCCAATAATCTAACTTCCTCTATCTGGGACTGACCTTTTAAATGTTCTACCACTTCACAATAGCACGACAGGCTGGCGACCAAGCCTTTAATACATGGCCTTTAGAGAACATTTCAAATTCAAATTACAGCAGAGAGGTAGATAGGCAGTACCAGAGAAGATTAACAGGAACAGAGAGACAATTAGACAAGACTGGAGAAATGGACAGCTAAGGGATGAGATTAGGCATTATCTTATATACCCACAAGGAAGGGACAAACAGCATTGGAAATGAATTCTCTTTGTTCCTGCCCCTTTACAGGCCTGTGGGGTTGACTTTGAAGTAAAGAGTTTCAGTGATGAAAACCTGGAGGAGAAGATTCCCAAGAGGTATTGTCTTCTCCCAAATCCCTGCCTCTAACCTTTGTCAGCAAACAGATCCTTATAAGCTGGGTGGGGTGGTGCATGCCTATAATCCCAGTACTTGGGAGGCTAAGACAGGATGATTGCAGGTTCGAGGACAGCCCCAGCAACTTAGGGAGACCCTTTTTCAAAATAAAAAAGGCTGAGGGTGAGCTCCTCCCATCACCTTCCACCTGGCCCCCAAACCGCAGGTCTCTTTCTAAAACTCTGCCCCCATGTACCCATCTGCATATATCTTGGTCTTCCTTCCAAGAGAAGCCTATCAAAGAATGTATCTTTGAGCCAGGTGCAGTGGTGTATGCCTGTAATCCCAGTACTTAGAAGGCTGAGACAGGAGGATTGCCGGTTCAAAGCCAGCCTCAGCAACTTATCAATGCCCTCAACAATGTAGCAAAACCCTGTTTCCAAATAAAAAAATAAGCCAGGCATGGTAGCATGTGTACATAATCCCAGTACTTGGGGGGATGAGACAGGAGGATTGCAGGTTCACAGGCAGCATCTGCAACTTAGCAAGACCCTGTTTCAAAATAAAAAGGGCTAGGGGTGTAGATTAGAGGTAGAAAACCCTTGGGTTCAATTTCCAGTACAGGGGAGGGGGAGAAGGAAGGAAAGGAGAGGGAGGGAGGGAGAGGAGAGAGAGAGAGAAAGAGAGAGAGAGAGAGAGAGAGAGAGAATATATTAGGACAACTAGAGGGAGGGGACATGGTTTATGCACAGGAGGATAATCACAGTGCTGAGAGGACAGGGGAATGAGGATTTCTCACAAGATAATTCCTCCACTCTTCACAGTTAGACATGCCACTTTTCTTATATAGTCTAATATGTTCTTGGAATTGTGTATGGCCCTCTTGGGACAGAAAGTACACTTCATTGGAAAATCTATCCAAAGCTCTTCTCTTGTTCTCTTTCCCAAGGGAGACCATAGCTGCTCACTCTAACTTCTCCCAAAGCTTTGCAGTAAGCCCACTCCTGACTGCCAATTGCCAGAAACAGGGCTTGCCACTGAATGGCAAACTCATATATGAAGATACCAACCTAGCTTCTAGCACAATGTAAGCTCAAATGTAAATCCCAACCTCCATTTTCCATCCCTAACCCATTCCAGCTGCTAAAGTGGATATAGAGCTCTAAGGTTCTGTCTTCAATGAAGCCTACTTATTTTTTAAAATGTCCCTAGCTAGGCCAGTGTTCTGAATGCTTCCAGGTCTGAGAGCCAGCAGCAAGCTAAATAATGCCCATGAGACTAATGGTAGCCTTTGGTCATAGGCAGCAAGAAAGGAAAATGTAGAGAAGAGAAAATCTTTATGTTGCATAATATTTCATAGTTCACAAAAGCCTTACATATGCATTATGTTATCATCATAAATTCACATTAAAAAGCTGGATGTGGTGGTGCACACTTGTAATCCCAGCACTTGGGAGGCCAAGACAGGAGAATTGTAGGTTCTCGGCCAGCCTCAGCAACTTAGTGAGACCCTGTTTCAAAATGAAAAACAAAAAGAGGTAGGAGTGTAGCTTAGGGGTAGAATACCTCTGGAGTCAATCCTTAGCACTGCCCCCCCCCCAAAAAAAGAAATTATCCAAACAATATTTTGTGTGTGTGTGTGTGTGTGTGTGTGTGTGTGTGTGTGTGTGGTACTGGGGATTGAACCCAGGGGCATTCTACATCCAAGCTACATCCCTACCCCTTTTTATGTTTTATTTTGAAACAGAGTCCCACCAGTTTGCTGAGTCTCACTATTGCTGATCTAGAACCTTCGATCCTCCTGTCGGCCTCCTAAGTACTAGGATTACAGGCATGTGCCATCACACCCAGCTTCAAACCATATTATTTTGTTTTATCTTATTTTTATAATTTATCACATATTTTATTTTAGTTTAGTTTATGGTACTGGAGATTGAACCCAGGGGCAGTCTACCTCCGAGCTACCCCCCCCCTCAGCCTTATTTTATTTTTATTTCGAAACAAAGTCTCCCTAGGTTGATGAGAGTCTCACTATTTGTTGAGGATATCCTTGAACCTGAGATCCTCCTATCTCAGCCTCCCAAGTACTGGGATTACAAGAATGTGCCACCACACCTGGCTAAATGGTCATTCTTATGCTAAGCAATGTGGGGAATACAAAGAAGTTTAAGAAGACTCTGTACATGGCCTGGAGGAGAAACAAAGTAGAATGCAAATACAATCCAACAGTTAAATGTTGGTACACATGATTCAGATTATGACACCAATGGAAGTTAAAAGAAGCCAGCCTAGCTGGCAAAGTCTTCCTAGAGGAGATAGAATGAGCTAGATCTTAAGGAATGTGTAAGATGTGTGTACCAATAGAGGAAGAAAGGAGCATTCCAGACAGGGAACACAGCCTGGACAAAGGCTAGAAAGCAGGAATCCATGTGACATTTTCAGAGCACAGAGGGGAGGGTTCGGCTTAGGTTGCATTCAGGTGTAAAGGAATTAGGGCAGAAAAGGGTTAGAGAGGGTAGATAAGCCCAGATTGTTTTAGGTCTTGAAAGTCAAGCAGAGTAATTATATTCAATAAAGGAAGGCTCTTGAACAGAGGGTAACATGGTAAACTGAATTTTAGGAGGAGAAGTGTGGTCCCAGTGGGTGGGAGAGATTAGAGCCTGGAGAATCTTCTGGGAGAAGAAAAAGGTAATAATAGGGTACTGTGATGGGGTACTGAATTAATTACATTCCCCCTCCCAGTACTTTGGAGGCTAAGACAAGAGGATCACAGGTTCGAGGACAGCCTCAGCAACTTAGTGAGACTTTCAGCAACTTCATGATATCCTGTTTCTTTTTTTTTTTTTTGCGGTACTGAAGATTGAACCCAGGGGCATTCTACCTCTGAGTTACACTCCTAGCCCTATTTTTATTCTTTATTTTTGAAACAGAGTCTCACTAAGTTGCAGCGGGTCTCACTAAGTAGCTAAGGCTAGATGCAAACCTGGATCCTCCAGTCTCGGTCTCCCAAGTACTGGGATTACAAGCGTGCGCCACCATGCCCGGCAGAGATCCTGTTTCAAAATAAAAAATAAAATAGGACTGAGAGTGAAGCTCAGAGATAGAATGCCCCTGGGTAAAATCCCCCCACACTACGCACACACACACACACACACACACACACACACACACACTACATCCAAACACATAAAAATGGAAACTATAACTTTCAGTCTTTGATCTGGAGTGAACAAGGAACTGCTGGGGATCCTGGTGTCCTACAGAGTCAGAGTCAACCTGATGGTGTCTTGTGGGGGGTGAGGGTATAGGGTTGTTCTGGGCAGACGCTAGCAAACAAAACCTGTTAGCTCAGGGAGCAAGTCACCACCCTTCCAGAAACCCATTCCATAGCTGAGTTGGCCTTATGATCCTCCTCACTCTAATAGAACTAGGTTGCATATTCCCAAGTTTCAGATACTAATTTAGGGTGTCATTCTACCCACAGCATCCTAGGACATTTGAGAGCCAGGTGAGAGACTATGGGGTAAGAAGACTGGGGTTGCCAGGCATAGTGGCACATGCCTGTAATTCCAGTATTGGGGAGGCCTGAGTCAGGAGGATCGCAAGTTTGTGTCCAGTTTCAGCAACTTAGTGAGACCCTGTTTTTGTTTTTGTTTTCTGTTTGGGTTTTTTTTTGTCTTTGTTTTTGTGGTACTGGGGATTGAACCCAGGGGCATTCTACCTCCAAGCTACACGCCCAGCCCTATTTTTTATTGTTTATTTCAAAACAGGGTTTCACTAAGTTGCGGAGGGCCTCACTAAGTAGCTGAGGCTAACCACGAACCTGTGATCTCCTTTCTCAGCCTCCCAAGTACTGGGATTACAAGTGTGCACCACCATGCCGGGCCAAGACCCTGTTTCAAATTAAAAAAAAAATAAAATAGGGCTGGTGGATAGCTCAGTGGTAGAACATTCCTTGGTTTAATCCCTAGAACTGAAAAAAAATAAAAAATAAACTGGGGCAAAAAAGGAGGACAAGGGGATAAGGAGACCAAAAAGAGTGACTAGGAAGACTCAGAGGGCATCATAGGACTGGAAAAATGAAGGGAGGGAGGCTCCAGGGTTGGGCCCAGAGGGAGATCAGTAAATCTGCCTGGGATCCTGGCAGCAATGTCAGGCTGCCCTTGATCCTAATCAATCTAAAGCCATCAGCCATCCCATGGTGAGTGACTGGTGGGACTCACAGGCACTGTCGTCCTGAGGCTTGGGGGCCATACAGTTCCAATCTCATGGCTTGGACACTAGCCATTTGGGTAGACATGGAATAGCCACAGGCAGCTGGGCGTCTAGGTTTTCAGGGTAAGTGTGTGTGGGAGGAGGATGGTCAGAAAGGGAGAGAGGAGAGTGAAGACATTTCTTCAGGGAACCGAAGAGCTCCTTATCGGCCTCCGCTCTATTCTTCCCTTTCTCCCCATGCTCGCTACAGAGGCCACAGCAGGGGAATAGGAGACTTGGAAGCTCCATGCCCCTCTCCCCATCGCTGCCCTCCATTTTAGGACCATGGAGACGTAAGAAAGCTTATGAGTAGTGGAAATACATGGTTTCGCTTCCTGTCACGGTTCAGTGCTTTTGCAAGCACCCTCCTTCCCCTTTCTGCACCCCCTACTCTCCATCCCTGTTCTTCTTGGAATCATCCCTCCCCCTCGTCCCATCCACTTTTCTTTTTGATTTTCCTCTGCCCCCTAACCCCCATTTTCTTCCTTCATCCTCTGATCCCCTCCCTCTGTCCCACCCCGAGTTCTTATTTCCCTCCCAGTGCTCCTGGGGATCACTACCCTGGGATCAGGATAAGGGAGTAAAGATGGAGGACACCCACCCAGAAAGGGTTTCCTAGCCCTCCACTCCCCTCTGTAGGTTGGGTTCCACAAGCTCTGAGGATATTGTCATGAAGGACAGGGGCACAGCAGGAGCACAGCATAGCTGAAAGGCTTTGGTGGTGGAGGGAGCATAGGGGTGCTGAGCACCTAGCCCTGATGCCCTTCTGGGGACCGTGGGGAAGGCTCTGACTGTAACACTGTAAGAAATCGTGTTGTAGACAGGCATGGTGGCGCACGCTTGTAACCCCAGCATTTGGGAGGCTGAGACTGGAGGATCCAGGTTTGCGGCCAGCCTCAACTACCTAGTGAGGCCCTCCACAACTTAGTGAGACCCAGTTTCAAAATAAAGAATAAAAAATCTGGCTGGGGGTATAGCTCGAAGGTAGAATGCTCCTGAGTTCAATCCCCAGTACTGAAAAAAAAAATTGTGTTGTCTGGACATGCCTGTCCTTCTCTTTGCTATTTCCCCTTCCTGGAGGGTAATGAAACCACTGACAATGATGTCTCTTCCCTCCAGACTCCACCCAGCAGTGAACAGATTACCTTTAGCACGTGCTTTCCCCCTACGTGGCTGACCTCCCTCACACCTATCACCGGCCCTGCGTGGGTCCTTTAGCTTTTTTTCTGGCCACCACTATCCCTACCCCACTGCCCTACACTTATGATGACCCACTGCCCCAAGCATCATAAAGAGGGATCAGGAACTGAGCATGGTGGCGCAAGCCTGTAATCCCAGTATATGGGAAGCTGAGACAGGAGGATAACAGGTTTGAGGCCATCCTCAGCAACTTAGTGAGACCCTGTTTCAAAATAAGAAAAAGATTTTTTAAAGGGCTGGGTGTAGCTCAGAGGTAGAGTTCCCCCTGAGTTTAACCCTTTGTGTCCCCTACCCCCCAAAAAAGGTATTATGTGGCAGAGAACTTTAGGGGAGGAAGCCAAGCCAAGGAGGCATGGCCCTATCCAGGCCTGGGTGCAAGCCAGCTGTCCCAAGGTGCAGGTGTAGAGGGTGCAATGGGAGGTCCTGGGGCACTAGGCTGAGCTCAGGAAGCCAGCATCCCCCCCTCTACACACACATGATGTATGCCTATCTCACAAGGCCCAAAGTGAGGCCAGAAGCTTTGGCCTAGAGACCAATGAGAAACACAAATATCAGGCTCTGTGCAAATCCAGACTCTTATTCCTGAGAGAACAGAGAAGTGGAGGTCTGGGTTAGGCTTTAGGAATAGGAAGATGTGAATGGGATGGAATGGGATAGAGGGGTAGTGTTTGGATTTATTTCTATCCCCCAAAGCTCATGTGTTAAGCTATGCAGCCAGGTTCAGAGGTACCACATGGCTTGGAGGTGGGTCCCTGGAGTGGGATGTGCCCTTGAGCACAGTATGGGTCCCTTGACCCCCTCCCCTACTTCCCATGTTATGACAGGGAGCTGCTTTTCTTTGTCCATGCACCGTCATGACAAGATTTCAGCCTTAGAACCTGAAACATGGGCTAAAACCTCTGAACAAACCTTTCCTCCTCTAGGTTGTGCTTGTCAGGTATTTTGTTCACAGTGAGGCCAGGAAAATCTGACTAAAACAGAGTTTCTATGAAAAGCAAGTTCCTTCTCTTAAGAAGGTTTGGAGTGTGTGTGTGTGTGTGTGTGTGTGTGTGTGTGTGTGTGTGTGTGTGTGAATGTTGGTGGAAGGGATTCATAGAGGTTTGGGAGAGAAAGGGCTGTAGGTGGGTCTACTTGTCTCCCCCACAATGAGGAGGATATCCATCATCACCTGCTTTATGGATGACAGTTTCCACTGTACCTGCCAAGCATGCCCACCACCGAGTCACATAGAACATACAGTTTTGCCCCTTTCCTTCACCAAATCACCCAGGGATTCTTTTCTCTTTTTTTTTTTTTTTTTTTTTTTTTTTTTTGCGGTACTGGGGATTGAACTCAGGGGCATTCTACCGCCGAGCTATACCCCCAGCCCTATTTTTTATTCTTTATTTTGAAACTGAGTCTCAGTAAGTTGTGGAGTGCCTCACTAGGTAGCTGAGGCTGGCCGCAAACCCGGATCCTCCGGTCTCAGCCTCCCAAATGCTGGGATTACAAGCGTGCGCCACCACGCCCGGCTCAGGGATTCTTTTCCTCAAAGTTATTTATTGTTAGTGCTGGGAAGTTGAGCCAGGGCAACCTCTTCAAAGGCCATTCTCCACTTCTGTTTCTAAGATTGCCTGGTATAGGGAGAGTTTGAAAAGTGTATCTGACTCTTGCAGGCAAACATTGGAATTGACTTCCTGTCTGAGGACATGTACTTGGAGCAACAAATAGTGAGTGTTTAGGCTCATAACACTAATGCACTAACCTCAACCCCTTAGGCCCAATCATCACAATAGGGTAGCACTTTTCACATCATCTGTGAATAAAGGAAGGGGGAAAAAAGCTGAAGCTGCCTCAAATTACCAAGGCATGTGATGTTTCTTGTTCTCTGTGTTCTTATCTAATCTCCAATTGTAACGTTATATTGGAGAGGCTTCAAATCCTTAAAATTGCTATTCTATAGGGTCTCCCTCAATCAAAATGGTGCAGATAGATGATAGCTTTTCTTTGGTATTGAGGATTGAACCCAGGGACATTCTACCTCTGAGCGATACCCTCAGCCCTTTTTATTTTTTATTTTGAAACAGGGTCTCACTAAGTTGTGGAGTGCCTCACTAAGTTTCTGAAGCAGACTCAAACCAGCAATTCTCCTATCTTGGCCTCCCAAGTACTGGGATTACAGGTGTGCACCACTGCACCTGGCTTAAAGCAGTATCTTGAGATTGTTTGGACTTTTCCTAGGACTATAGGTCATTTGATTTGGTTTGAGGCTGAAGCAGCCAGTTTGCTGGGATCCAGTTCCTTGACTCTTTTTCTTTTTCTTTCTTTCTTTGTTTTTTTTTTTTTGAAGTACTGGGGATTGAACCCAGGGGCATTATACCTCTGAGCTACACCCCCAGTCCTATTTTTATTCCTTATTTTGAAACAGGGTCTAAGTTTCGGAGGGCCTCACCAAGTAGCTGAGGCTGGCTGTGAAACCGGATCCTCCGGTTTCAGCCTCCCAAGTACTGGGATTACAAGTGTGCACCACCATGCCTGGCTCCTTGACTCTTTTTTATTCTGCCTCTGTTAAGTTCAAGCTTTTGAGATGCTGGTTTCTTTTCTACTTTTTTTCCTATTTTCTTCCTAAACATGCAGGTTTAGCTGCAGATATGGGACACAGCTGGCCAGGAGTGCTTTCACAGCCTAATTCTTAGCCACATTCATGATTCAACTATCACATTGTTTGTCTATGACATCCCAAATGGGTGTTATGGGATGTATTATTTGAAAAGGGGGTTATTGAGGGAAGCGATAGGTCAGTTGGTAATGTTACAGAGCCATGAGTTTCTCTCAGTTCTTGTCTCCCCCAAAGAAAGATTTCATTGGGGGGATGCAGATAGGGTAGGTGTGAAAGGCATTATTAGGTAGGTTCCACAGGAGGGTCACTGAGCTGGCTAGTCCAGGAGCGGAGTAAAGGAGAGAAGGGCTCCAGTCTGCTGCATGGTAAGTCTCTTATATTGTCTAGAACTTCCACCCCTTTTCATACATAGTAATTTGGGGCAGTTACTTTTTGGGTTTTGTGCCACTGCTTAGTGCAACTACTCACAATTGCATCATGTAGGAAATCTAAAGCTGCAATATAATAGGCTGGAAGTCTCTAACCACATTTGGGCAGGGCAATCCCTGTCCCATTTTAACCTGGTCCTGCTCATAGCTAACTAGCTACCTAACAGTAAGACTAGCAGAGAAGCCAGGTATGGTGGTGCACGCTTGTAATCCCAGTACTTGGGAGGCTGAGACAGGAGGATTACAGGTTCGCAGCCAGCCTCAGCGACTTTGTGAGGCCCTCTGCAACTTAGTGAGACCCTGTTTCAAAATAAAGAATAAAAAATAGGGCTGGGGGTGTAGCTCAGAGGTAGAATGCCCCTGAGTTCAATCCCCAGTACCGAAAAATCAAATAAATAAATAAATAAATAAGTAAATAGGACTGGGAGTGTAGCTCAGAGGTAGAATGCCCCTGGCTTCCATCCCCAGTACTGAAGGGCGGGGGGAAAGACTAGCAGAGGAAGGATGGGTACATTATTCTCTCCAAACCTCTACTAAGTGTTTCAACTCTGTCACATATTCATCTCTCAGTCCTTTCAAAGGGACACATAAATGGGCAGAAAGAGGTGACAGGTGTGTTCTCATGCTAGTGGATAACAAGATTAATCTGAAGAACAAACTGTAAGGTGTAACTACAACTTCTGCCAGCATACCTGAATTCCAATTTCTATGGGGAAGAATTAACAGTGTCAGGAACCAAAAAGGTCATGGGTTCAAGGCATCTAGGTTCCTGACCCTAGGGAAGCATCAGGACACCTCTCAAGGATCTATCCTTATCCACTACATATAGGTTACCAACATCTGGTCCCTATCATCATTTCTCATTTGTCCAGGCAGGTTTCTACCAAAGAAGGTGAAGAATAATCCAGAGACCTCAATGTGTTTACTGAGGTCAAAACCAGTTACATTGTGAAAAAATATAATACCAAATTCTCTTTGTGATACTTTCATTGCAAAGTCTCTATATCCCCCCCACCACTTACTCTTATGTATTCCTTGGCTTGTCCTAACCCGGAATGGGAGCAAGGTTTGTCTCATGTAGCCCAAAGGCTTAGAATCATCTCAGTCCCTGAAACTTTTTTTTCGCCTAAATCTAACAACTTTCTGATAACTTGTTTTTCTATATTTCTTCATGATGAGAGGAAAGGTTGAGGGGTTGCTCCCCCTGATGTGATAGGTGCCAAGGAAGCTGAGACTGACAGGTTCTTTGGCTGTCTGGATCTTCAAACGAATGTTTCCTTTGTCTAGTTGCCACCTCTTCTCTTATATCCCCCCACCCCGTCTCGATGGAACCCAGGGGCATTCTACTACTGAGTCACACCCCCAGGCCTTTTTATTTCTATTTTTGCAGTACTGGGGATTGAAACCAGGGGCATTCTACCTCTGAGCTATACCCCTAGACCTATTTTTATTCTTTATTTAGAAACAGGGTCTCACTAAGTTGCAGAGGGCCTCACTAAGTAGCTGAGGCTGGCTACGAACCTACAAACCTGTGATCCTCCTGTCTCAATCTCTCAAGTACTGGGATTACAATCGTGTGCCATCATTCCCAGCTTAGTTTTTATTTTGAAACACAGTCTCCCTAAGTTACCAAGGCTAGCCTCAAACTTTTGATCCTCCTGTGTCAGCCACCCAAGTACTGGGTTTACAGGATTGTGTCACCACACCTGGCTGCCACCTCTTCTCTTATAGAAAGCTCCCATGGCCCTGGAGTTCTCTGAAGATGGAGATTTAAACAAGAACATTTCCTGTAGCTTCCTTCAAAGCTGGCTTTGAATAACACCTATTTTCCTGCCAATTTGACTCTGAGCCTTTGTGGTGCAGGCCAGCAGTGGAGCCTAGCCTCTTCCTGGCATGGAAGCAGTTTCTCCAGTGAACAGTTTTGGCAAGCCATTCCAAGAGCAAATACATTACCCTAGAGAGCATGGCTCAAGTCCACAGTGATCTCTAAAGAGGAGGAGGAGGAGGAGGAGGCTGGATCACTCTTGGCTGGCAGAACCTGCAGCCGAAACTTCAGGAAAATTCTTGCAGCTGCCCAGAGACCTTTTAAATTCTGGAGGTCTTTTCCTGTCCTTCCTGTTGTAGCTTCTACTACCTAAACATGCTTTGTTGGTAAGGAAAAATGTCATTTGGTCTTGTGGCTGATAAGACATGCTGGATTGTTCCCTCAGGGTGCATGCTAAGGATTTTGTCCCTGCTATTTGAGGCTTTGGATATTGAGTCATTTTTTGGTACCAGGTGGTATGAGATAGAAAGCTCCAGCCACCAGTTGAGCTTGTGTAAGCCAGTGGGGGCTTGAATAAGCCATTTTCTTATGGGGTATTAGTTGATGAGATGAAATTTGGAAGACAAAAAAATTCCCAGTAATTAATTTGTTTGGAGAGCTTGTTTGTGTTTGGTTTTTTTGGAAAAATATTGCAGCATAGCCTATATGTCTAAAGTGCATGCTGATGTCAGGCGTAGTGGCACCCACTTATAATCCCAGCACTTGAGGCTGAGACAGGAGGATCTCAAGTTTAAGGACAGACTCAGCAAGTAGTGAAACTCATCAACATAGCAAGACCCTGTTTCAAAAAAAAAATAGGGCTGGGGGTGTAGCTCAGAGGTAGAATACCCCTGGGTTCAATCCCCAGTACCACAAAAATAATAATAGATAAATAAATAAAAATAAAAGTTTACGTTGTGTAATCCTAGCACTTGGAAAGCTGAGACAAGAGGATCACAGGTTTGAGACCAACAAGCCTCAAGAGCGACCCAGTTCCTTTTTTTTTTTTTCAGCCTCCCAATTATTGGGATTACCAACATGTGCCACCATACCTGGAGGGAGAGATACAGTTTCTAAATAAAAAATAAAGAGGCTGAGACAGGAGGATCTCGGGTTCGAGGCCAGCCTCAGCAACTTAGCAAGACCCTGTATCAAAATAAAAAAATAAAAAGGGCTGGTTGTATAGCTTGGAGGTAGAATGCCCCCAGGTTCAATCCCCAATACCAATGTGAGAATATAATTAGATCTTTTCTATCAAAGGAATGGCTTGACTTGGGCTCCATTTTATAAAACTGCCATTGTGTAACCTTATGTGTGCTTGTATTTTTGTAAAGATAGCATTTCCTGGAAATTGTGAGTGCCAACCCCTCCCCTGGCATCCCCTTCAGCCAATGGCGTAAAGACTGTGACGCTATGTTCCCACCAACAGGAGCACAGCACAGACGCACCCCCCCCACCCCGGTGCTGAAAATAAAATGCCTAGCAGTTTTCAGCTATGCTGTTCCTGCATGCCTGACTTGCTGGTGGCAGGATCCCTTTTCGCAAAAAGTAACATTTGCCTTGCTGAGCTGCATTCAAATATGTGTCTTTTTTATGACATTATAGAAATGTATTTCTGACACCAATAAATAAAATAAGGCTGGGGGTGTAGCTTAGAGGTAGAATGCCCTTGGTTTCAATCCTCAGTAACACACACACACACACACACACACACACACACACACACACAGTAATAATAAAAGTTGATGATTTAATGCTTCTGTTTTATGTGAGCTTGACAATTGGCTTAATAGACTATACTCTGATGGCTCTTGGCACAGATTTATCTACTAAGGTAGAGAATTCTATTTCAGAAGTACGTACCCCAATCTTGGTTGGAAGGAACTATAGGCAACTTGTCCCAAAGGTGCATATAAAGGACTCGTCATCTCCACATTTTGAGGTACCCTACTCATTCCTTGGTGCTGTAAGGATTAAATCCTAAAAGAAAGTACATTTCACTGACCCAAAACATTTCCTGAGTATAGTCCTTGCTTCTGTCATCAAATGAGTATATTAAAATTTATCTGTGATTGCTTTGTTTTGAGCTCGTGATTTTTCACTTTTTCACTCTGCATGCTTAAATTATATTTGTTTTTATTTTGTCTGGTTAAAAACTTTTTTTTTTGTGGTACTGGGGATTGAACCCACGGGCATTCTACCTTCAAGCTACACCCCCAGCCCTATTTTTTTATTCTTTATTTTGAAACAGGGTCTCACTAAGTTGCAGAGGGCCTCACTAGGTAGCTGAGGCTGGCCGAGAACCCGGATCTTCCGGTCTCAGCCTCCCAAATGCTGGGATTACAAGCGTGCGCCATGGCTGGTTAAAAACTTTTGACTTTCTCTACCTGAGGTATTTTTTCTCTCTCTGGTAAAAAGAAAACAAATAAAAAAGAAATAAAAGAAAACTGGTTGTTAAAGTTTGCTGGGCTGTCTTTGAGATGTAGGTTTTCTACTTGGCCTAAAACTTAAGATTTATAGGCTGCCCTAAGTTGATTATCAGCTAACAGTTGGCTTAAAACTAGCAAATAATAAATCTAAGCTTTGAAATTTTGTGTGCACCTTTATGGTTATATGCTTATGTATTTTTGCATGGTACAATAATTGGCTTAAAGAAGAGTAAGCACATAACTTAAAACTTATTAAATTAGTCCAAATTTCTGACAATTAAGTTAAACTTGATGAAAATGTCTTTAAAATTTGGTGACTCTTTTTTTTTGACCTAGTAACCAGTTGGGTCATTTCTTTCTAGATATCACAGGAGATGATATGATTCCTTGAGGGGTACAGAAGAGTTTCCAGTGGGGTAAAGAGGGAAACTCAACTCAACCCAGGACTGGCAGGGGCCTTGGCTTGCAAGAAGGAAAAAATTTCAGTACAAGTCAGCCAGAGACATACACATAGATTGTTTTAGGAAAGCACTGATGTTATGTACATATGTGAGAATACCAATTCCAACCCCAATACCCTATATGGGGAAGGGAGCCATAGGGAAGTCCACACAGCATTGTGCATGTATATCACTATCCCTATAAACTACATTGTGACATGAGACTACAATGCACCAATAAAAGAATAAAAAAAAAAGTAGGATGGCTACCAATGTCCCCAGGAAATTATCATATGTGAATCTACTTCTTGTTTTGGTGATTATCTTTTCTTTTGTGTGGCCTGTTGTCTGATCTACAGATATCTCCCCAACTTAACTGTTCATAGGTGGAAAAATTAAGTTTCCAAAGCATTTTACAAGTGAGTGAATTTCCAGTATGGTATCCGTCACCTGACCATCTTTTCAGATCTTTTGTGTGGTCTCTGTTGCCTAATCAATAGATACTCCTTTGGAGGACAGCTAAAAGTGCTCAGGGTAACATTTAGTAAGTTAGTACAGATTTATAAATTCCAGCCAGGCATAGTGACACACACCTCTAATCCTAGTATTTGGGAGGCTGAGACAGGAGAATCACAGGTTTGAGGTCAGCATCTTAGCAAGGTCCTCAACAAGTTAATGAGACCCTGTTTCAAAATAAAGAATAAAAAGAGTTGTGGGTAACTCAGAGAATATCCCTGGGTTCAATCTCCACTACCAAAAAAAAAAAAAAAAGCCCACTACTAAGGGCTTTTCCAAATAGAATTGATTATTACCAAATACATACATGACCTAATTCCAATAGTCTATAATAATAAAACTGGAAGAAGAGCTTACCTCTTTCTTTCCTTTCTTCCTTTCTCTCTCTCTCTCTCTTTCTTTCTTTCTTGGCACTAGTGATTGAACCCAGGGGCATTCTACTCCTGAGCTACACCCCCAATCCTATTTTGTTTTGAAACAGGGTCTCACTAAGTTGCTGAAAAAGGCCTCCAACCTGCAATCCTCCTGTCTGATTACAGGCAGTGTTCAGCTTACCTGTTTCTTTATAATAGATGATAGATATCGCTTTTTTTTTTTGTAGTACTGGAGATTGAACCCAGGGGCATTCTACCTCTGAGCTACATCCGCAGTCCTATTTTTTATTCTTTATTTTGAAACAGGGTCTCACTAAGTTGCAGAGAGCCTCACTAAGTAGCTGAGGCTGGCTGCAAACCCAGATCCTCCGGTCTTAGCTTCCCAAGTACTGGGATTACAAGCATGCACCACCATGCTGGGCTAGATACAGCTTTTTACATTGTTTTGAACATCTTGAACTTTTTTACACCTCAAATATATTGTTTTCTTTGATAAATGTGTAATGCTTTCCCAGAACTTTCTGTTGCTTAACACTGGCTAAAAGGGGGTCTTCTGATGCTGACTCAAACTGTTTATCACTTCTGCTCCATCATGGGCTTAATTGGATCAAGAATGGGACTAGGCTCCCATGCTCTGGGACAAGATGCTTGGCAAATAATCTTCAGAGGAAATAGTATCTTCAGAGAAAATTGTTCAGAGATGAGGGGACAATCACTTGGAGTCACTTGTCAAACAGCAGGAAGGTTATGGAGAGTTCTTAAGTGAACTAACATAAGTCTTTCCCTTAGAAGCCATTAAAAATTTGACAACTTCCTGATAACTTGTGTGTGTGTTTTAATGTTGTTTGCATTTCCTCAGGGTGAGAGGAGAGGATGAAGGGCTGCTCCAGGGTGCAATAGGCCAAGGGAGCTGAGACTAAAAGGTTCTTTGGCTGTCTGAATCTACATGTGAATTTCTCCTTTCTTTGTTCATTTGCAGCCTCTTATTTTGGTACTGGGGATTAAATCCAAGGGCTACACCCTCAGCCCAGTTTACTTTTTATTTTAAAATAGGGGTTCAGAGCCGGGTGTGGTGGTGCATGCTTGTAATCCCAGCATTCGGGAGGCTGAGACCGGAGGATCCGGGTTAGAGGCCAGCCTCAGCTACCTAGTGAGGCACTCCACAACTTAGCGAGACCCAGTTTCAAAATAAAGAATAAAAAATAGGGCTGGGGGTGTAGCTTGGAGGTAGAATGCCCCTGAGTTCAATCCCCAGTACCAAAAAAAATAGGGGTTCAGCCAGGAGTGGTAGAACACACTTGTAATCCCAGTACTTGGGAGACTGAGACAGGAGGATCACAGGTTCAAGGCCAGCCTTAGCAACTTAGTGAGGCCCTCCACAACTTAGCAAGACACTGTTTTGAAATGATAAAAAGAAAAAGAAAAATAGGTCTAGGGGTGTAGCTCAGAGGTAGAATGCCCCTGGCTTCAATCTCTAGTACCACAGTGAATGAATGAATGAATGAATGAATGAATGAATGAGAGTTCTACTAAGTTGCTGAGGGTCTCTTAAATTGCTGAGACTGGCCTCCAATCTGCAATCCCCGTTTCCACCTCACAAATACTGGGATTACAGGTTACATTTGCCCTTAAGTTCGCCAATGAAGGAGATTTGAAACAAAGTTCTCTTTATCTTCTTTCAAAATGGCTTTGAATAAAACCTATTTTCCTGCCAATTTGACTCAGAGCCTTTGTGGAGTGTTGGAGCCTACTCTCTTGCCTACGAGGAAGCAGTTTGGCCCAGTTACATCACCATCTGTACGCGGCACACACACATACATACACACACGAACGCACACACACAGGAATGCATACACGCATACCCACACACAAACCCCTATCATCTCTATTGCAGGATAAAGGGAGAATCCTTTCTCTCAACTTCATTGGAGTAGGTATGTACAAGTAGCAAAGGCAAGCGTCCAATACTGAGTTGATGGCCAAGCACCCACCCCCCACCCCCCCACCCCCGCCCACCTCGAGTTGTACTTAAGGGAAAATGGGACTAACTTTAGCTACAAAGTAGCTCCTTGTTTTGCCTTTTGGTGAAGGGGAGCCATATAATCAGGTTTCTTTTGTTTTTGTTAGAAGCTGCCCCTGGTAGTAGAGAATGACTCTGCTGACATCACTCCATTACCTTTTTCTTTTTTTGTACTGGGGTTTGAGCCCAGGGGCATTCCACCTCTGAGCTATACCTCCAACCCCCCCCCCCCATTTTTTGAAACAAGGTCTCCCTAAATTGCTGAGGCTTGCCTCAAATCTGCTCTCCTCCTGTCTCAGCCTCCCAAGTACTGGGATTACAGGTGTGCACCACCATGCCTGGCTTCCATGACCTCCTTGACATACATTCAGTGGTTGAAATCCAACTGGAGGCAAGTATCATAAACCATTGTTCCTGTTGAGTTTAGGCTCTCTCTCTAATTCAGATTTATTGCATTTGGCCTTTCTCTAACAGCTCTTTTCACCCAACCCCAGGTGTGATTGTCATAGTTGTCCACTTACTCTCTTCCAACTCCAATGTTTGGGAGTAAATCAGTACCCCTGAAGATGCTATCTTTTTTCTTGACTGCATCTCAGTTATAGGGTAGAAGCTTTCCATAGCACCTGGGAATTCCACTCTACCTTCTCTTGACAGCTGGAGACATCTAGAGGATACAATTCTAGAGTACCTAGGATAACCTCAAAGGCCAATGCAATTTATTCTCCATTGTTTCTTATGTACCCCTCAACAAATAACTGGTCATTTACCCTCAGCCTGTTAATGCTTATGCCTTATCCATACTATACCTATACCTCCACAGGGCAATTGCCTAATGCTGGTGTCTCAACATAAAACCATTCCAAGAACCCTCAAAGTGAGACTAATTTAGAGCAGGAGGGTGCTTGTCTCTTAGGCTCACAGTGCCTGGCTAGGAATTTGTGTGTGTGTGTGTGGTACTGGGGATTGAAACCAGGAGCATTCTACCTCTGAGCTACACCTCCAGCCCTATTTTTATTTATTATTATTATTTTTTGTGTGTGTGTGTGGTACTGGGGATTGAACTCAGGGGCATTCTACCGCCGAGCTATATCCCCAGCCCTATTTTTTATTCTTTATTTTGAAACAAGGCTTCACTAAGTTGCGGAGTATCTCACTAGGTAGCTGAGGCTGGCCGTGAACCCGGATCCTCTGGTCTCAGCCCCCCAAATGCTGGGATTACAAGCGTGCGCCACCATGCCCGGCTTCTATTTTTGTTTTTTGAAACAGGGTCTCACTACTTGCTGAGGCTGTCCTCTAACCTGCGATCTTCCTGTCTCAGCCTCCCAAATACTGGGATTACCAATGTGGGTCACCACGCCCAGCAGGCTAGGACTATATTTACCACACTTCTTGGACGAGTTCTTTTAAAACCTAATAATAGTTGGGCGTGTTGGCACACATTTGTAATCCTAGTACTTGGAAGGCTGAGATCACGGGTTTGTAGCTGGCCTCGGGTACTTCGTGAGGCCCTCCGCAACTGAGTGAGACTGTTTCAAAATAAAGAATAAAAATAGGGCTGGGGATATAGCTTGGAGTTAGAATGTCCCTGGGTTCAATTCCTAGTACCATAATAAATAAATAAATAAACAAACCTGATAACCAAAGGAAGAATCTTGGACCTCAGCATGCAGAAGACTCAGCCAATAAGCTTTTGTGGTATCTAAGCCTGTTATCCTTCTCAGATGGCCACTGGAGGTCAGCAGAGCAAATAAGAACAAAAAACAGATTTTCCAGGAAGGATAAACCGCTAAATTAAATGTACCTCCAGCTCTTCCCAAAAGGGATGGTGCCATCCAGCAATGGCTCTGAGCCTCTAGAAGAGGTCCCTGAGTAGAGCTGCAGTGGATATATAGGAAGCACCAGAGTTTCCTCAGAGAAATAGATTACTACTATTTAGAACAATATTTCCCATATCCAAAGATTTGTTTACCTTATTTCAAAATTCAGAGCCCAGCTGGGCATGGTGAAGCATGCCTGTAATCCCAGTACTTGGGAGGCTGAGACAGGATAGAAGGTTTGTGGCCAGCCTCAGCAACATGAGGTCCTCTACAACTTAGTGAGACCCTGTTTCAAAATAAAGAAAAAAAACAAACAAACAAAAAACAGGACTGGGGGTAGAGCTCAGAGGTAGAAAACCCTTGGGTCCAATTCCCAGTACCACACACACACAAAAAAATTCAGAGCCAGGGGTCGTGGCGCATACTTGTAATCTCAATACTTGAGAAGCTGAGACAGAAGGATCGCAGGTTCACAGCCAGCCTCAGCAACTTAGTGAGGCCATTTAAAAAAAAAGTGCTGGAGGTGTAGCTTGGAGGTAGAATTCCCCTGGGTTCAATCACAAAAAAAAAGAAAAAGAAAACAACAAAAAAGAAAAAGAAAAAAAAATTCAGATTTCTAAGCTCTACCTCAGATCAAGAAACTTGCTCTCCAAGAAAAGGAATTGGAAATACATATTTAAGCTCCTCAGGATTCTTTCAAGGTGAATTTTATCATAGGGGCATTTTACCTCCTACCTCATTAGAAAATTGAATTCTGAATGAATATTTTTGAACATGCTAAAAGAGATGACACAAGTGTGACATAGACTAAAAATGGGCTGGTAACTAAATATCTAAGAACATGGCAGAAAGTTATTTGGGGTTGGGTTGGAAAACAGGGAGAAGTTGGCAGTTAGCACAATTTAATAACTCGGGAATTGGGAACCAATTTCTTACTGTTGCCTCTGAGAGAAATGCATCTAGGCATGCATGGTGGCATGCAATTCCAGCTACAAGTTTGAGGCCACCTGGGACAATTTAGCAAGATCCTGTCTCAAAAGATAAAAAAAAATGGGCTGAGAGTACTGCAAAAAAAAAAAAAAAAAAAAAAAACCTAAGTCCATTCCTTGTTTTAAGAGTCTCTGGGAAAGGAGAATTATATCCTCCTACAGAGAAATGTCCAAAGCTCCTAGGAGAAGGGGTATTGTTTCTTCCAGTACCTTTCACCCCATGTCATTCCTTGGTTATACTGTGGCTAAGGTTGATTGGCCTTTCTAATGTTCTGGACAGGCATACATAGTTGTAAAGTAGGAAGAGTGTTGCTGTTTATTACAGTGGCTCCTTTGGAAGAGGCTTTTTCTTTCCTTATTGGTGTTTTATATCCAATTAGTATCATTCAAAAGTAATAACATTTATTCAGTATAGTGTATAACTTTGGGGGGAAAAGTATAGGAGAAGGAAGGGGAAAAAACAGTGTTTCATCAGAGTCCCCGAAGTGAATGAGACTTCTTATAGTACATGGATGGGATGTGATGGCCAGGCAAATCAGATGGAAAGTCCCCAAGACGGTTTTTTCTACTGGTTTCTCTAATTAAAATAAGATGTGTAAAAAGCACCTATCCCATGATATTTAATAAATGTCAGTTATCTTTTGTAGCTGGGTTTCCCACACAGGCTAGGTTATACCTAGACATCATCATCCCTCCCTTTCAGGGACTGAAGCTTACCTAGAAAACTAGGGAACTACAAGTACAGATTGGATGGTTAAGTTGGTTGGCCAGCTTCTTCCCATCCTCCCCACCCCACAATGCAAGGGAGGGGCTGAGAGTAGAATTTCCCAAGTGGCTTCCAGCTTGTCCTGGCAGATTCCACATGGAGAGTCATAGGCTGCTACTTTCTAGTGCACAGTTCTCTCTTTTTGGCGATGGTAATCTGGGGGACAGAGAAGGACAGGTTATTTTCAGGCCAGAACTCCCAAATTCCCACCCCCAACTTCTGGGGCTTCAGGTCATCATTATTGAAAGAATTCTTGTGAGGCCCCGTAGCACATGCCTGTAACACCAGTGCTCAGGAGGCTGACATAGGAGGATCACAGGTTCAAGGCCAACCTGAGCAATTTAGTAAGACTGTTTTTTTTTTTTTTACAGGTTTCATTCACTTTATTTTTGTGGTATAAAAACCCTATGTTGTAGCCACAGCTGGAGCCTGGGTTCTCTGCACAGAGACTCTGGTGTGGGTTTTCACAAGATGGTCCGTGAACTCCTGATAAGGAGATTTGGTAAACACAGTCTCTTTCCAAAGATCAGGGGTCAGGTAGCTATAGGTCTTTGAGATGGCATCAAAGGTGGCCTTGGCTAGAGAACAAAAAAATTGTGAGTTGGGGTCCTGAAAGGAAGTTTTCCACCCCAAACAAACTGTTGCACTCCTAGGAACAGAGAGGCCACTTTGGGCCAGTCTGTCGTGCATTAGGAGGGCCTTCCTCTCTCTCCCTTAAGTAAGACTGTTTTAAAATAAAAAAAAAAATAAAAGGGTTGGGAGTGTAGCTCAGAAGTAGTATGCCTCTGGGTTCAATCTCTAGTACCAAAAAAAAAAAATCTACCTAGGGCCCTGACAGGTTAAGTAAAAATGAAAGTGGTACTTACTGTAGGGAAAGAAACGCACACGCATGCTGATTTCACGAGCTGTCTTCAGGATCTCAACAGCCTGGAAGGAACACAGCAGCTTGTACAAACAAAGAGCTAGAACCCAGGATAGAATCATGACAGAGGTATGGGATAGCTGCTTTCTTCTGGTAAATTTCCCCAGAAGAGATGCTTTCTTATCAAGTTACAGATTAGGCTAATCCTGTCCAACTTGTCCCGCCTGAGATGGCTTCTTGCATCACTATAGCCTAAGTGCTGTGCTCACCTTGCTGTGCTCAATATCTTGAAAATCCACATCATTCACAGCTAGAACTTGGTCCCCTTCTTGAAGTCCTGCTCGATGTGCATCTGAGTCAGGAATTACCTGTTGGGAAAGAGAGAATACATGTGATTGGGATGGAGTAATTTCAGAAGGCTTTAGGTGAAATTTGGTGCTATTTAAAGGTAAGGTGCTATTGATTTTTCTTTTTCTTGGTACTAGAACTTGAACCAGGAGCATTCTACCTCCGAGCTATACCCTCAGCCCTTTTTATTTTAAAACAGGGTCTCTCTAAATTTCTGAGGAGCTTGCTAACTTGCTGAGGCTGGCTTCAAACTTGCCATCCTCCTGTTTCAGCTTCCCAAGTACTGGGATTACAGGTGTGTACTACTGATCCAGCTGATACTGTTCTTCAAGTGACAATGTAGGGAGGCAGATGGCTTACTAATATGAAATGTCCCCAAGAGAATTTTATGTGTTAGATAGCATAGCCAGGTTCGGAGGTACGACATGGCTGGAGAAAAAGGATCACTGGGGGCATGGCCTTGGGGACTGTATCTGTCCCCGGACTCCTCCTCACTCTCTCTGCTTCCTGGCTGCCATGAGGGAAGAGTGGCTTTTGCTCTGCCAGGTCCTGCTGCCAAACCATTTCTGCCTTGGAGCTGGCTAATCATGGACTGACCTCTGAAACTGTGAGCCCCAAGTAAACTTTTCTTTGCCAATTATGATGGTCACAGTGATGGAAAAACTGACTAAAACACTATGAGTCTACCAAGCCATGCTTCTCTCAGCCCTTGGGACCTCAGGGTATTATCATCTGATAATTGAAAAAAGAAAAGTAGCTGTCTATATTACCCACCCGGCACACACACCTTGGAGATGAAGATGCCTAGCTGGGAGGCCTTTCCTCCTCGGATATTAAATCCCAACTGTAAGACAAGAGCACAGAATTGGGGTTCAATAATACCACAAGCACGAGAACATCTAGTAGTATCAAAAACCAACAGTTCCGTTTGTGTGTTCCAGAGGGAACAAAGAAGTTGTAGAAGTGTAACTTAGCTTTTTTGGCCATAATAAACAAGCTTCTGAGCCAGGAGTGGTGGCGCACGCTTGTAATCCCAGCATTTGGGAGGCTGAGACTGGAGGATCCGGGTTCACGGCCAGCCTCAGCTACCTAGTGAGGCACTCCGCAACTTAGTGAGACCCTGTTTCAAAATAAAGAATGAAAAATAGGATTGGGGGTGTAGCTCGGAGGTAGAATGCCTCTGAGTTCAATCCCCAGTACCTAAAAAAAAAAAAAAGGAAAGAAAAAAAAAAAAAAAAAGAAACAAGCTTCCTTGACTCACCTGCTTCCCAACCCATCCCTCAACCATGGCCCACTTCTGGTACAAATAAATGTAGGCTGGAATAAGAGGCTCTGTAATCTCACCTGGGCTCCAGGAGGTTTTTTCAGTGTGACGATTCGGGGCAGAAATTGAGTCAACTCATTGTTGTAGTCTGGATGATATACTCTCTGCAAGACACAGCAATTTCTAAGCCCAGAAATCTTACTAACTGGCCTTAGATGTCACAATTACCTTCTTCTGGAACACTAACACGTGATCCATGATCCTGAAGTCATAAAAGGGCCATTTACAGACTTAGTTGAAGTAGAACAGATAATACTGCTCAAATGAATAGATGTTAGCATGTTTCCACACTAGGCAGCTCAATAGCTTTCCACTTCTTTACCTTTTGACAAAATGGAAACTAGGGTGTTCCTCCCCGCCCTCATACTGGGGATTGAACCCAGGGGCATTCTACTTCCAAGTTACACCCCTAGTCCTATTTTTTATTCTTTTACTTTGAAACAGGGTCTCACTAAGTTGCAGAGAGCCTCACTAAGTAGCTGAGGCTGGCTGCGAACCTGAATCCTCCTGTCTCAGCCTCCCAAGTACTGGGATTACAAGCTTGTGCCACCATGCCCGGCTGAAAATAGGGTTTTGAATTTCCAGAATTCACTGATGTGAATGGACCTTGGCAGGAGGCTCCCATAAGAGGTTTCCAATGAGCCCCTGTTGCTCAGAATTCTGCTTCTGAGTTTTATGGCTAAAACAAGGGCTAAGATCCACTCTCCATTTAGCTTTCTAACCCTACCATCCTACTGTTTATGCATCATCTCTTGCCCAGGGGGAAGAATTTCCCTACTCAGGGATACAGATGGTTCCCACCTCATGCGGAGGAATCCACGCTGGGGGATTCTCATAGGCAGGCAGGAAAACCACTGGGTAGTCGTCATAAGGAATTCGGCTGTCCATCTTGGGCAAGGCCCTGGAAAGAGAGGTTGAATCAAAGCAGACAAAAGTGATTCAAAAAGGATGGCTTCCCAGCAAGTTTCTGAAAGCAGCTCCAACCCATTCAAAGGCTCTCAGTCCATTGGCCTAGCCCACATCTAGGTGTTATGATTGGAGGAGAGAAATAAGATGAGGAAAAAAACTATTAACTTTGCTAAATATCTGGATGCGAAGCATCCTACTAGATACTCTAGAGACATAATCTCATTTCTCACAACAATCCTGCAAAACAGATGCTACCGGCTTCATCCTGGAGGAAATCGGGGTAGTGTCTAAAAGATCGGCTTCCCAAGTCCAAGGCTGGGCAGATTCCAACTTTCCAAAGGGACGTGAGGCCAGGTATCTCCCCACATTATATAGAAATGCATAATGGTAAGGTCCCCAGATCCTCTTCTTTCACCACCAGCCACTTTCTAGATCCCCGTCTCGCGTCCTAAGACCCGCGCACAAGACCTTGAAAACGCCGCATCACCTCACCGGCAGGTAGGCCTCAGCCACCGCGGGCTCGGCTCACAGCCAATTCAGCCTGGGAACCGGAAGCGGATGCTCCCTGGGGTCAAAAGGGGGTGGGACCAGGCCGCGGCCAGCTTGCTCACCCCTCCTCAATGCGTCATCTTGTGCGTGCGACGTGCGTGTACGGCCCGCAGGTTCTCTGCGCTCTGATTGGCTAGCGCTTCTGGGACCGATTTGAAACTTGGCGGTTAAAGCTCCCGTAGGCACCCGGCGCCGGGAAAACTGGGGGGATAGGGACCTTGGCTTTGGTGAGTTAATAGCAGATTCTGCCTTTTAGTTCTTTGTCGCTGTGTCCGCTGGAGTTTGTTTTTTTTTTTTTTTTTAAAGTAAGTCTTTTCACTCTTTTTAGAGTGTCGGGCTGAAAGGCCATTCGGTGGTTGCCAAATCCGGAGGCAGAGACCCGCTGAGAGGGGAAGCTGCCACCGCCTAGGCCGGGTCCCTAACACCCCCACCCTCTGAGGAGGGTCCTACCACCCTACAGAGGTTCCTCTTTTTTTTTTTTTTTCCTACGCAGAGACGTTGCTGAGCTAGGATGATGAAGGAAGAAGTAAAGGGAATTCCTGTAAGAGTGGCACTGCGATGTCGCCCTCTGGTCCCTAAAGAGGTTAGCGAGGGATGCCAGATGTGCCTTTCCTTTGTGCCTGGAGAGCCTCAGGTGCGTAGCCGTGTCCGGGGCTTGTTCCTGAACAGCTGGGGTCTAATGGCAGCGAGGGGTGTAGCCTAGCCTTTTTATTTCTCATGCCTTGTCCCTTGCCTTCTATAGGTAGTGGTTGGTGCTGATAAATCCTTTACCTACGATTTTGTGTTTGACCCTTCTACCGAACAGGAAGAGGTTTTCAATACAGCAGTGGCACCACTCATAAAAGGCATATTTAAAGGTGAGGCTGATTAATTTGCAGAACGTTTCTTGAGCATACACTAGGTGTCCGGCTCAGTACTTGGGCGATGCAAAATCAGGAATGAATGAAACATGATTCCTGCCTTCCAAAAGCCCACAGCCTAATGACATTTGTGAAACCTAGTAACATTTATGAAAGTCTCTCTACCCTTGAAGTTGGTTGCATACTATATTTGCTTTCTGCGGTTCTGTTTATCTTTGACCTGTATGTATTTTTATCCTGTACCCTCCCTCATTAAAGTATAAACTCTTTGGTGAATGCCGATGGTGCACAGTGTGCCAACTTGCTTGAGTCCCAGGCCTCAGTATTATTTATTCAGAGATAAATAATATAGCTTCTAGGCTCTGATGGAGTTCAAAGTCCGGGGTTAGGAGAATGAATAGATGACTAATTTTGAATTTGTTTCACCTATCTTTAAGAAACATTATTTATTTATTTTTTAAGAAATATAATTTGAAAGGTAAAAATATATAACAGCCAAGCACAGAGGCAGGGGGATCGAATGTTTGAGGCCTGCATGTGGCAACTTAGTGACTTAGCGAGATTCTTTCAAAATAAAAAGGTATAGCTCAGTGGTTGAACACCACTGGGTTCAATCCTTAGTTACACATAAACACACACACACACACACACACACACACACACCCGAATTAGTCCTGCTATAGAAGTGGCATAGCACTACAGTGCTTTCAAACACAGTAGTATGAAAAACAAAAGGATGGTACTAGTTCTGCTTGGGACATTTGGGGTGAAGTGCACAGAATGGGGAACCTTTGAGATAGATCTTGAATTACTAGTAAAAAAATTTTTTTTGTGGTACTGGGGATTGAACTCAGGGGCATTCTACCTCCGAGCTACACCCCCAGCCCTATTTTTTATTCTTTATTTTGAAACCAAGTCTCACTAAGTTGCGGAGTGCCTCACTAGGTATCTGAGGCTGGCCGTGAACCCGGATCCTCCGGTCTCAGCCTCCCGAATGCTGGGATTACAAGCGTGCGCCACCACGCCCAGCTACTAGTAAAAATTGACTGAGGTGGAGAAGGGGATTTCTTAAAGCCCCTGAATATTTAATACTGTATAGTTAATCGTTATTGCAGAAGCTAAGGCTTTACTATTGAAGAACATGGCATGCTTCTAAAGAAGCATGAGAGATGTCTAATTGTTAGTCTAGTGCAGTGGTTATTCAAGATTCAAAATAGAATTTAATTTAAAAGAATTAGAACCATGGCATGGCCTTAAAATTGAAAAGGGCATTTGTACACAATGTAGTTTAACTTTTCATCCAATAGAAAAATGCTTTCTAACAGTAACTCTGTTAAGTGAACTTCCAGGGACTATCTAGATTTTTTTCTTTAACAGGGAACTCACTGACTCACAGGATATTCCTCGTGATATTTAGTGTTTGGACATCTCTAATTGTGTTAGAAAGACCTTTATGTTGAGAAATTTACTTCTCACTATTTTTTTTTTCAGTACTGGGGGGTTGAACTCAGGGGCATTCTACCTCTGAGCTATATCCCCAGCCCTATTTTTTAGTCTTTATTTTGAAACAGGGTCTCACTAATTTTCAGAGTACCTCACTAGGTAGCTGAGGCTGGCCGAAAACCCGGATCCTCCAGTCTCAGCCTCCCAAATGCTGGGATTACTAGCGTGCGCCACCACACCCAGCACTAATTTTTACCACTGATGTTAGTTCATCCCTTTAGATAAGCAGAAACCTTCTAGACAATAGCTGTTCACATATATGTTCACCTTTTAAAATTTTTTTAAAAAAATTTGTTACTGGAGATTGAACTCAGGTGCATTCTACCTCCAACATACACCCCCATCCCTTTTTATTTATTTGTTTTTTGGTGCTGAGGATTGAACCCAGGGACATTCTACCTCTGAGCTACACCCCCGGCCCTATTTTAATTTTAATTTTGAAGCAGTCTCACTAAGTTGCAGCGGATCTCACCAAGTTGCTGAAGCTGGTCTTGAACCTGTGATCCTCCTGTCTCAGCCTCCCAGGTACTGGGATTACAAGTGTGTGCCATCACACGAGGCTTTTATTTTTAATTTTGACACAGGATTCCACCAAGTTGCTGACCTTGGCCTCGAACTTGCAATCTATCTCAACCTCTCAAGTATTGGGATTACTGGTGTGCACCACTGTGCCCAGCTATATTCCCCTTTGTAAAAATGACGTCATGCCTGAGGGCACATTGAACACTTTATTTTTCTTTCTTTCTTTCTTTTCTTTTTTATTTTATTTTTTCCGGTACTGGGGATTGAACTCCGGGGCGTTCTATCTCTGAGCTATATCCCCAGCCCTATTTTTTATTCTTTATTTTGAAACCGAGTCTCACTGAGTTGTGGAGTGCCTCACTAGGTAGCTGAGGCTGGCCTCGAACCCGGATCCTCCAGTCTCAGCCTCCCAAATGCTGGGATTACAAGCGTGCGCCACCACACCTGGCTTGAACACTTTATTTCAAAAGTTAAAATATTAAGCTTATAGATATGTTGCAAAACAGCATAAAGGACTTTTTTCCCCCACAACTTTTTTTTTTTTTTTTGGCTGTACTAGGGATTGAACTCAGGGGCATTCTATCTCCAAGCTACACCCCCAACCGTATTTTTTATTCCTTATTGTGAAATGGGGTCTCATCAAGTTGCAGAGGGCCTCACTAACTAACTGAGGCTCACTGCGAATCTGTGATCCTCCTGTTTCAGCCTCCCAAGTACTGGGGAATCTGTGATCCTCCTGTTTCAGCCTCCCAAGTACTGGGATTACAAGCATGCACCACCACACCCGGCTCCCAGAACCATTTAAAATGAATTGTTGACCCAATGACCCCTGAATACTTTAGTGTATATTTCCTATAAAGAAGGACTTTCTTCTTGAGTAACTTATTTGTGGTAACACAGTACAACCATCACATTCATGAAATTTTAATTGCCACATTACTACCATATAACCCTCAAATCCCATTCAAGTTTTTCCATTTGTCCCAATAATGTTCTTTATGGCAAAAGGATCTAGTTCAAAATCACATGTATTTAGCTATGCTCCCTTTTTAGTCTTCATTATAAATTATTCTTGAGTCTTTTTTACTTTCATGATCTTGACACTTGTGTGTGTGTGTGGTACTGGGGATTGAACCCAGAGACATTCTACCTTCAAGCTACACCCCCAGTCTGATTTTCTTTCTTTCTTTTTTTTTTTTTTTTTTGGTACTGGGGATTGAACTTAGGGGCATTATACCTCCGAGCTATACCCCCAGCCCTATTTTTTATTCTTTATTTTGAAACAGGGTCTCACTAAGTTGTCGAGTGCCTCACTAGGTAGCTGAGGCTGGCCGTGAACCCGGATCCTCCAGTCTCAGCTTCCCAAATGCTGGGATTACAAGAGTGTGCCACCACACCCGGCTCTGATTTTATTTCTTAATTAGAAACAAGGTCTTGCTAGGTTGATGAAAGTCTCACTGCTTGTTGAGGCTGTCCTCGAACCTGCCATCCTCCTGTCTCAGCCTCCCGAGTACAGGGATTACAAGCGTGTGCCACCATACCTGCCTTGATCTTGACACTTGAAGATTACAGGCCATTAAACATTTCTCAGTTTTGGTTTGTCTGTTGTTAGGATTATATTCAGGTTGTGTGACTTTTAGCAGACATATCACAGGATTGGTGCTGTATCCTTCTCATTGAATCCTATCAGGCAGGACAGGATTTTGATTTGTTCTATTACTATTTTTTTGTGTGTGTGTGGTTCTGAGGATTGAACCCTGGGGTATTCTACCACTGAGCTACATTCCCAGCCCTATTTATTTTTTATTTTGAAACAGGATCTCGCTAAGTTACCCTGTGACCTTTGTCACAGTCTTCCTACTTTCTAAGTCTCCCAAAGTACTGGGATTACAGGTGTGCACCTCACCCAGCTGTGTTCTATTACTTTTGGTGTTCATTTTGATCATTTGATTAAGGTGTTGATCTGCCAGGCTTCTCCACTATAATAAAGTCAATCTTTTTGTTTTTGCTTTTTTTACATACTTGGGAGAATATTGTATGATTCTAATTCTTTCCAAATTTAGAACCCCTCTTTTCTTTTTTACATATTTTGAAGACTGTTACATGGTTCTAATTTTCTAATTAACCATCCCCCTTTTTCTTTAGCCATTCCTGAAATAATATGCTTTTCAGGCTCTTCACTATCAGATCATCTTCCTCAGAATATACCTCCAAAACTTAGTAAGAACACTACAGTTCTACTTTCATATTCTTAACTAGGAAAACTATTAGAATTAAATTATAGTCTTTAAAGACAATGTAAAGTCGAAAGTGAATCCAATGTACGTGTGTTTGGTTAACATTGCCCTTGGTTGCAAAAACAAAGCCATTATTTTTCTTACTCAGCTAGCTCAACTGCACCCTCTTCGACTCTGAACTTTTGGTAATACAGATCCCTTAGTATTTTATAAAAAGTACTAGCTTTCCTTGGTGGTGCATGCCTGTAATGCTAGTACATGGGAGGCTGAGAAGATTGTAGGTTTGAGGTCAAACTCAGCAACTTAGCAAGACCCAGTCTCAAAATAAAAAGCAAAAAGGGCTAGGGGTGTAGCTCAGAAGTAGAAGGACCCTGGATTCAATCCCCAGTACCAAAATAAATAAATAAAGGTACTGAAATCTGGTTTCCCAAGATGTTGCTATCTATATATACCCATGGACTTGCAGAAAATCTCTTGCACTATAGTCATGCCAGCTGATACCAGCAATCTATTACAATGAAAATCTTAATTTAGCATCTTATTTTTTTAGGTACTGAGAATTGAACTGAGGGGCATTCTACCTCTGAACTCTACCCCCATCCCTTTTTAATTTTTATTTATTTTTATACTTTTAATGGTGCATTATCCCTTTTTTTTTGAAACAGGGTCTTGCTAAGTTACTTCACACTGGCTTCAAACCTGCGATCCTACTGTCTTGGCCTTCCAAGTACTGGAAATGTGGGCATGTGCCAATGCACTCAGTCTTTAGCATTTTCTGATAATCTTTCATTTAGACAAGTTTTTTCAAAACTTCAAGGTCATCATTTAGATTACTACATTGTTTGAGAACTTGAAGGTTTTTCCTTCAGGCTTCAAAATTATCTTGGTAAATAGTAGATAACAGTATATATATATATATATATATATATATATATATATATATATATATATATATATGATAATCATTTAACATAGAAGCTTTCCTCATGTTCTTTAGAGTGCTAAGGTTGTATTATTTTCACCTGCAGTCAATTTGGATTTCTAGAGTTTTCTAGGTCCCATGTTTATAGTTTTAGTAGCTACTACCTTATAATTAGTGAGTTATAACAGTTGAAGTTAAGGTGAGAATAGCTTGGTTATTGTCTAATTGTTTTGTTTTAAAATCTTGCTACAGTTGTAACTTGGTTTATCTGTCTCTAATTTCAAACTTTAAACTTAAGGGATAAATGGAAAAATCCCAGCCAGGTGCTATGGCACATACCTGTAATCCCCAAACTTGGGAGGCTTAGAAAGTAGAATCACAGGTTCAAGGCCAGTGTGTGGTAATTTAGCGAGACCCTGTTTCAAAATAAAAAATAAAGTAGGGTAGGGGGTGTAGCTCAGAGTTAGAGTACCCCTGGGTTCACTTCCCAGTACCACACACATAACCCTAGGAACAATGCCCAAGTAACTAGTAATCTGGATTCTCTGACAAGAGAAAATATAAAAATTGATATATAAAATAAACATTTTTACTGAAACTAAACTCAAACAGAAATATACTTTTTAGGTCTTTCTGCAAACAGTGCTCATTACATAGGTGATCATAAAAAACACAGCCACTGTTCAGTACATTCCCTTTAATTTGAAAAATAAAAAGCAGAAAAAAACCCACTTATCCTATTACTCACCAGTGAACACCAAAACGTTAATAATTGGTATCCTTTTATGTTTTCTTATACATATACTTTATAATTTCTATTTTATTTTTTTGCAGTACTTGGGATGGAACCTGGAGGCATTCTACCTCCGAGCTACAGCCCCAGCCCCATTTTTTATTCTTTATTTTGAAACAGGGTCTCACTGCGTTGCGGAGGGCCTCACTAAGCAGCTGAGGCTGGCCTCGAACCTGGATCCTCCAGTCTCAGCCTCCCAAATGCTGGGATTACAAGAGTGTGCCACTACACCCTGCACTTTATAATTTCTTTTAACCTTTGTTTTTCTACTGAGGATTGAACCCAGGGGCATTCTACCTCTGAGCTGTAACTCCAGCCCTTTTTATGTTTTATTTTTGAAACAGGATTTCCCTACATTGCTGAGGGTCTCCGTAAGTTGCTGAGGCTAGCCTCAATTCTGCGATCCTACTGTCTCAGCCTCCCAAGTACTGGTATCACAGCCATGCACCACTGCACCTGGCTAACATTTTTTTAAAGTTAAGTTCATCGTAAACGTCTTTGTTTTTTTTTTTTATTTTTTATTGTAATAACTCGTGCAATATAGCATACATCTTTGTTAAGTACAAATTGTTAACAACATATTTGCACACAATTCTCATTTGACCCCTTCCCCGATTCCCTCCCCCTCCCTCCCCCTAAGGTTCACTTCAGTGAGTGACCTTGATATGATTGTGTAGGTACATCATGTGCTTTAGGGTGTCCCTCTGCCCCATGAAACCACTACAATTAAATCAATTTCTTTGCTTATCGAGGATCTCTCTTTTTCATCTAGAGACCCTCCTATGCCCCATCTTCTCCCTAGCATCCACATATTAGGGAGAACATATGCTTCTTAACTCTTTGTGACTGACTAATCTCACTCAACATAATGTTTTCCAGTTGCATCCATTTCCCTGCAAAGAACATGATTTTATTC
>PVLC010012709.1:0-43605 GCA_004027655.1 Graphiurus murinus
AAAGATAGATTGAAGGTGAGTCTAGAAGAAAGGTAAGTCAGGTCGACTTTTGGGGTTACCCAGATGACAAATGATAAAAATAATAAAGCCTTGAACTAAATCAAAGGCAGCTGGGGTGCAGGCTAGGACGGTGAATCCTGGAGATGGAGAAGATGCAGATGAAGAGGCCCTGTGTTTCTCATCCCACCTCAGGTAACTAATTAATCATGGCGCGTGAGCGAGAGAGAGAGAGAGAGAGAGAGAGAGAGAGAGAGAGAGAGAGAGAGAGAGAGAACAAACAGGAACCTGTTTTTCCTTACCACAGTGGCTAATGCACAGATAGTGTTAAATAAATATTTGTTGAATGAATCAAAAAGTAGGGTTCCTCTTCTCTCCGTGATAGTCAGGACCACTTTCCTGCTGGATGGAGCAACCACAGCATCCCTTGCTTTCCTGAAGAAATCTTGGTTCCAACCAGGAAGCACAGCATATTTACAGTGCATGTACCTAAAACAGTGCTGACCATCTCCAGCCAAGGGATGGAAATGCCTGCTTGGCTTCTTTTTGAGAAGATGCACTTTCAAGAACTGTGTTTTTTAATGGTAGTCCAAGGATGTAGAGCAATAGAAGAACTAGGAGACATCTTAAGGAAGTTTATTTAGAATGTTTAAAAAAGAACAGATAAAAAGCTTCACCACAAGTTCTTTCAGGAAATAACTTCCTAAAATGTTTAGAAGAAGGGGCAAACTAGAAAGGGGGTAGCTTGAAATTTGTGGCAAACTCTGGTTCAATGGAAGCATTTTTTTTTCTGATAAATGTTCTAATGCTGATAAGGAGATCAGTAAGGGACTGTTTTTGTCAGGACTGTGGACAAAGAGCTCTTTGATGGCCTTCACAAGTTGCTAGGCAATGGCTGAATGATCGTGATAAACTTCAGCTAAGCAGCTCTAAAGAAATGTTCGCACATTTAATGCCTGATGTGTTGCGCCAGTGGCCTCAATGTGAAATCAGCATTCACTGGGCATTTGTGATTATATGAATGCACCAAATAAATCATCTGTGGCGTCATTATTTCCTCTCTCAGATATATAACCCCAAATCCTTGTCTTGCTTAATTGTTTATATCCCTATGCCAGCATTGCAATATTTGGGGTGTTAGTGAATAAAGGAAACAATTTCGATCCAACGTCTTGATTCTGGGCAACAAGCTTATAAACATATATTGGAATAAAGAGACTTGTTAATAATAATTGGGTTTGGCAATTATGGGAGGGAAGAACTATGGATTTTGTCATAGCACTTTTTCTGCTTTTCTAATCCTCTGACCAACAAAGCGACAGCCTAGAGTAATGTGCTGTAGAGCAGTCATTCACCCAAATATGGAGTGTCCGCCCTGATGGAAGGTGAGTTTGTGCAGCACAGGGGTTGCTGCCATTTATCTCCTTCTTGCCAGTACCCAAGCAGTATGCAGACACTTGATAAGTGGTTGTTAAATCAAATATTACTATTTGAACACTAAGGGTTTAAAAGATCCACTTAAAAAAAAAAAAGGAATCTGCTTCATATAGGTAGCCAAGTTGACTGTCTTGACCAGTCATATAAATTAGAGATGTTGGCATTTGTAGCTGTAAGACAGAAGTACTGGAGAGCACTATTGACTTTGGTCTGGACCTTGATAAAAATAGACAGTATGGGTGTTGGGCAGATTGAAAGGTCTGGGAGCTTTGGCTTTTTCTGCAGCTTTTTTGGGGGGAGCAGGGAGAGATGAGTATCTCCCTCCATCTTCACTTCCCCAACCTTCTGCTTTTATATGACTCTCTCTCTTTAAATCACACAGTTACCTGCAGACACATTCTCCGCCCCTCAGTACCCAAAAGGGTTGGGTCTATGCATGTTAATTAAATTCATTTGACAAACTTATAATCTCCAATTTGAATCTGCACATGTATGTCACTGGACAAAGGAAGGTGGGTCTCCCCTTCATTGTAACAATTCAGGCATCACTAAGCTGATCCTTCAGACAGATCAATCTCTGAAGCAGCGGTTTACTTATCCTACTGGTCACGTGTGGTGTTTGGGGACACTTGGAAAGGGGGCCTGTCCATGTGGAGAAGGGCTGGGACCACTGCACGCCCAGCTCTGCTTGCTGGGGAGAGTGGGGAGGCTGGATTCTTCTCATCGTTTTGCCCCCAGGACTCCTTCCTCCAACCTTCCCTTCCCAGCTAGGCTCAGATAAGCACCCCACTTCTATTCTCCTTTCCTCTCCTGACCACTTTACCATGCCTTCATAGTCTCCCCCCAAAGGCCAAGAGGCTGCTATGGTGTCCTGATACCTTTTCTACCAATTTAGCATTCAAAGTGTATTCTTAGTGTAAATGTATATTTAAGTCTCTTCTCATTCACCACTGGTTATGAAGCTTCTGTCAAAGAAATGCTCCTCTGTACTCTAAGTTCTTCAATAATTACAGTATTAAAATACAGCAAATGCCATTCTACATGCTAGTAATGGCCTGCACCACTGAACAACTTTTCACAGGATAGACCACTTTTTACATGATGGACCCCCGAGTAAGGCTGTGTAGACTGTACACTACAGATGAGCCAAGGAGCTAGATCAGGGAAGAGATCCAGCTCTCACTCGATGTGCCAAGGAAAGCATCCTGAAGGACTTCTTAATCTTTTCCAGATTTGTACAAAATTGGACTGGCAGGAGTGCCACTCTTCTCCTCCTGCGCCTCCCCTTCTGTTCCTCCTCTCCTCCTCCTCCTGTTCTTTCCCATGCACCCTCCCAATTCTCATTCGGCAGGTGCAGTGGCACCCTGGAACATGCAAATGAGAATGGCTTCCAGGTGACAGTGATCTTAACCAGGGTTGGAAACCAGGCTATAGAATGTGCATGTCCCCAGAGAGCTAGAGAGCTGGAATGACATCTTGGTTAGCTGTAATGCTCAGCAAATGGGTATTCTGACTGACTGAACTTAGAGCAGAAAGGAGGAAATAAGTATCAATCGGTTTCTATCAAGTTGATACTTTAAAGAATCAAATACTTTATAAAGCATATCATTCTACTACTCTGGAAATATACAGATACCTTTACATATCTTTCTAAATAGAATAATATTTCATTGATACCTGAAATTTCATAATGATCATTTTGAAAAGCCAGTCTCATTTTATAGTAGCGTGTGTGTGTGTGTGTGTGTGTGTGTGTGTGTGTGTGTAGTAGAGGTGTAGAAGGATCAAGGAGTCCAGGTCCTTGATGCTATTCTATTGTTCCTCATTTTTCTACTGCAATCTTCCTCTTTTTGAAAAAAGAGTCTATTGGCTAAAAATGTTAATAATTTAAGGTTTTAAATAACCACACGTAATAAAAGTAAACATCCTTTTTTATAAATGTTACATTTCTTTTGGAAAGAGTAGCTAGGATATCAAGTGCAACTTCTTTGGTTAATTCAATAATAGTGCACTTGGAAGACTTATTTTATGACTAGGTAAAAGAAGACTATCAATTATAGTAGAAATTTAAAAATCTCAGTTCCTTCAGGAGTAAAATATACCCAAATGTTATGCAACAAGGTGAACTTATGAGTGGTGATGATCCAATAGTAAGAAACAAGCAAGGCTTCCTGGGTATCAGGTTAGGGCACGACCTCCTCAACATGGACACGCTCATTTCCTGATAGGGAGAGATAAGGTTCTCTCCATCCTTATCTCTGGCTCCAAACACCCCTGATGGTCCATTGACATGGAAGAGCCCAAGGGCTCTGTATTAGTCTGCACTGACTTCTTCACAAGCCTTGTTCTTGAGCCACATACTACCGCCCTCAATAGTGAGACTTAATGTGTCACCACCTCGAGCAATCCTGGCAATGAGAGGAGAGGAAACAAAACTACCACTGGCTTCCTGGGCTTATGCTAACGATTTGGCCCCAAATTTGGTGCCTAAAAATCTTATTTATATTGGGAAAGGTACTCACTGGGAATATACTCAAAACCAGTTTATCAATGAAAAAATAATGAGTCTATCCAGTGTTGAAAATGAAATAATGTTCTATGTAAATGGTGAACAGTCTGCTCTTTTAGGGACAAAAAGTCAAATTTTGGTCCAATTGTAGGGTGCTTTTGGAACTTCTGGAACTTTCTTTTCCTTTACATATGTTTGCTCGTACCAAGTGTGTTCTGTGAGTGTGACAGGCTTACAGTAGGCTTAGAAACCAGTGGATGTCAGTGCCCGAGCAGCACACACAGAGGACCCAGAGGTAGGAGGCATTGAGTCAACTAAGCTCACCTAGGAACAATAAAGATATACAGGTCATGAAGCAGAGACGGTGCCCTGTGAGGCAGCAAAGCTCCTTCCCTTTGGGGGAGCAAGCCAGTTACAGATGGGCAGAGGATTACAAGATCCCCTTACGTGGAAAGCCACTGCATCCCCACAGGAGTCTGATAGGTCTATGGCCAGATGGTATCATCTGCCTTACCCATGACCCAGACTGTGGAATGCAACCAGCACATTTTCTGGCTGGCTTCAGGCCAAATCATCTCTTGCTTTTTCTCACATATACAAGTGTGTCTTTTACAGGGTAGTTCTAAATCATCAAAGCAGGTAGACACCTGAGTAGTGACTATGTTCAGGGACACTACAAAATGAACGTTGTGGCCTCCTGGTTAGAAATGCTCTGAATTTACCAGAAGTTTCAAAATGCTCTTTTGCCTTACTGTGGGTCATTGAGAAATTAGTATTGGTCAATCCATTTGAGAACTTCAAGGACCCTGGTGAAATCACAAAACCTGTTTCAATTTGTGATGTGATTCAGTTTTGACATTTGGTGATGGAGCACTAACAGAAACAATGAGACAGTAGTGGGATTTTTACATGTAAAATTAGAGTTTTGCAAGTCAAGAAGGAATGGTGGGATCAGGAAGGCCTCCTGTCTGTGGGTAGCTCCTAGTGTCAGAAAATAAATTCCTTTGCACCAGCCTTGGCCTGTTTCTCAAGGTATCTCTCAGACAAACTCTTGATAGTTCATCTAGATTACTCATATCAGAAAATACAGAAACCCTCAAGAAATTCTAAGGGATTGACAGATGATCTTGAAGAGGCTGCTGGTGATATCCTATGTTTATGGATCTGAAGACTTATGGTTAAATTGGCAATACTTCCCCATTTGTCCTCTAGAATGAATTCCCTGTTCAGTTTGTACCTTGCTTCTTTGGAGAAATTGACATATTGATTCTAAAATTCATATGGGAATTCAAGGAAGCAAGAATAGTCAAAACAATCCTGAAAAGAATAAAGCAAGAAGACTCACCTTTCTCAATTTTAAAACTTCTTAAAAAGCTGCAGTAATCAAAACAGTATGATACTGGCATAAGGATAAATATATAGACCAATGGGAGAGGATAGAAAGCCCAGAAGTAAACATTCTCACATCTATGGGCAAATGGTTTTTGACAAAGGTATTAAGACAATTTTCTGGGGGAAAGAATAAATTTTTCAACAAATGGCACTGAGACAGTTGTATATCCACAATGCAGAAGAATAAAGTTTGGCTCCCTAATCATACTATATAAAAATAAACTCAAAATGGATCAAAGACCAAAATATCAAAGCTAAAACTATAAACAGTTTTAGAAGAAAACAGGCATAAATGTTTGTGACCTCGGAGTATGCATGATCTCTTATATTTGACACTAAAACATAAGCAACAAAATCTATAAAAGAGATAAACTTTTTTATCAGAATAAAAGCTTTTATGCTGCAAAAGACACTGTCAAGGAAGTAAAAAAAGAAAAGGAAAGAAAAACTCAAATAGAAGAAGATACTTGCAAGTCATATCTGACAAAGGACTTTAATATAAAATATGCAAAGAATTATTCCAACTCAATGATAAAAAGAAAAATAACCCAATTTTAAAATGAGCAAATGATCTCAATAAATATATCTACAAAGAATGTATACAGATGACCAATACATGCATGGAAAAATCCTCACCATCATTAGCCATCATGGAAATGCAAAGCAAAACCACAATGAGATAACATTGTATGCACACTAGCATGACTATAATGGAAAAGGCAGATGTGTTGATGAGGATATGGATGAGCTAGAATCTTCATACATTGCTGGTGGGGATAGAAAGTGATCCTGGAAGAAAAAAGTGCTTTTGCTCATAATTTTATGAACTTGAAAGATGACACTAAATATCCCAGCAAACATGCAGATTGTGAGCAAAAACATTGTTCTCCTAGGACCACTGTTGGCTTGATAAACTTTTGTCTCACTAGGGTGACCCTAATTATATTCCTAGGGTTTATTTCAATCTTTTGTTTTCTCTCAATGCTCAATTATACCATAGAGTTCTTCACAGTCATTCACATTTCTTCTATTTTGCTGGTTTACATTCTGGCAATTGGACCCTCCATGTAAGCTCAAGGAAATTGCCTGCCCCTGCACAAATCAACTACAAAAAAATCAGCCCTGGGTTACAGGTTGATTAAACCCATTTGATGGCTAAAACTGTGTCAGCTTGCTGACTTATGTGTGTCTCTGAAGGAGCAAGGGACAGAGCTAGGCGTGAAGTTGGTGGGTTTCCTTTTCCAAGCAGTGGCCCTTGTCTCTCTCTCACCTGACCACCCAGGGAGGCAGCGGCAATGGCCCGAGGTAGGGTGGCAGCCATCTGCGTGGCTGCAGTCACAGCGCTCCGCACAGTTGAGCCCATACGTGCCATCCTGCGAGGAAGACAGATCAAAGACGGCAATGAGAACCTGGGAAATCTCATGAAGGAGATGAAAAGGCCATGACCTACTTAGATAGAGTGCCCGCTTCCTCAGCTCGCTCAGGGGCACACTCTACAGTCACCGCTTCCGTCTCCAAATGTAGGCTCCAGGATGTCAGTGCTTTGGAATGGTTCAGACCATTATGTTTATGGCTGACATAATGGCTTGGACATATGAATGATAAAACCAATGTTGACAATATGCTGATATGCACGTTAATTAAAAGAACTTGTACCATAAGCCACAACTCACAAAAATATTCTTTCTTTCCTAAAGATTTTTTGAATATGTTCTTTTCTTTAGTGGAAAGGAAGGGTTCTGATCCATGTAAATAAGCTCTAATTTTTAAAAAAAATATATAGTCATAAATTAAGTTCATTTCCATAAGTTGTCAGTGGGATACATGATACCATAAAGAAAAATGAAAATCTTCTGTTATTTTTCCCTAATAAATATCCTCCTTTTCAAGAAAAAGTCTAAACCATATGAACTATTCAGACTCAAAGTCCTAAGCATAGAAGGGCACGCCCTCTCGCCCTTCCTTTGCAGGTCTGGTACATACATGTCAGGGTGGGCAGTTCAGCAGACACGACTCTCTGGTGAACATAATCATTTCATTTATGAGAGAAGAATGGAGAGCTGTGCACTTGCAGGGAAAACCCTGATCATTCACCCCAGATCCTGGGGACCAGGGGAGGTGCTACAAACCTCCCTGTACCACCAGGCAGTAAGGAAAACACAAGGCACAGAATAGTCACAAGGGGGACACGGGAAACAGCTGAAGGTGTTTGGTGGTGTAATCTTTTCTGTAGGACTTGTTAAACTAGGAAAACCAATTAAGCCATTTTTAGGCTCCATTAATGTTTGATGGGGCTGCATAGAATTTGGGTCTGCCATGATATGAACTACTAAACCATTAGACTTCGCTGATTTACCGAAGTGTCTAATCCATAAAAAGAACAAGGTTTGTGCCAAGGGCTTTACTTTGTCCACAATCAGGTAGGGAGTGAAAGGTGACCGTCCAGCCCATTACCAAGCACTGATCATTTGTCCATTGGTCTGAGGAGAGGCAGCAAAGCTAACTTAACTCTGCACTCGGCTTTTGCAGGATATGGAATAGCCCAGGGAGGGGATCCCCTCTACTTTGGGAAATGGGTTGTACTTAATGAGGAGGAAGCCTTGAGAGAGAGAAGGGCCTCCATGAAAGATCTGGAGGGGCCCAGTTCAGGGGTCACATTGTTATCTTGCCATCTGCTGATGTCCTGGAGCCAGAGAACACACACCACTGAGAAAATGCTTAATGGCTCAGGAGAAAGGAATTGGGGCAGGAAGAAAGAGCAGAGCAGACAGGGAAAGAAACCAGCCAAGTTCTTCAAAAAGAAAGAAACCAGCAGGTTACTATAGAATGCACTATAGAATGCACTTTCCATTGCACCCTCTGTCAGCCTGAGGCAGATACCGTTTCTAATGATGCATATCTCCCAAGTAGGTCAAGAGAATGAAAGAGAATTGAACTAGGGAAATCTTGGGAGACACTTGGGACTCCAGAGATATTTACATTAAGCCATGCCCTTTCCAGATCTTCTTTCATCAGTCAATGAGCATTTCTGTGACAGAGTCACCACCCCCTTTTCAGCCCCCTGCCACTTCCCACCCCAAAGCCTACGGATTTCCATTACAATGGAAACAAAATATTTGGAGAATTGACAGGCATGCACTGATTATTTAACCAATGTTGCTGACTGACTCCCACCAAAAGAGGAGGTTTTAAGAAACAGAAAATGTTTGAGCAGAGGTAGAGAAAAGGAAAACAAGGAGGAAATTCTCACAAAGCCAAGTAACCAATTTCTACACCTATCCCTTTTCCAATCCTATGTCCAACTTGAATGCAAACACCTCGGTTCTTATAGTACTGAAGTTGGGTTCACATTCAGCCACCCCCCCCCCTTTTGGTTCTTGGGATTGAACTCAGAGACATTTTACCTCTGAGCTATACCCCCAGCCCTACTTTACTCTGTATTTTGAAATAGGATCTCACTAAGTTGCTGAGGGTCTCGCTAAATTGCTGAGGCTGGTCTCAAATCTGCTATTCTTCTGCCTCAGCTTCACAAGTACTGGGATTACATTTAAATCAGGAAAACTGCAGAAAGAAAGCAACCCTCCAGCATCGGTTCCTCCAGGGCATTCCCAGTCAGAACCAGCATACCTGGCAGGCAAGTTCACATTTCTCTCCACGCCATCCAGGTGCGCAGGTGCAGCTCCCATCCAGGGTGTTGCAGGCTCCCCCGTTGAGGCACTGGCATGTTAAGTTACAGCCAAAGCCCCAGGTGCCGCTGGGACAGCTGATGGAGCAGTCCACCCCATGCCAGCCTGCACGACAAGAATGCCCAAGCATGTAAGAAACAAAGGCAGCCGGGAGTTTTGGTGAGCCTTTCTAAGCCACATTTCCCTTTAGAAACAGCTTGGAGATATACCAGGAGGCCTCCTGGCCCCAGTCCCTGCAGCACAGAGCATTGGCTCTGCCACAGAAGGCCTCCATCAGAAACAAACAAAAGGCACCCTACCCTGAGAGGACCCAAACAGCCATGTGTGCTGTGTGATCTGTCAGAAATGCCAGCACTGACAAGTGCTGGGTAACTGGGGAAGAGCCACAGAGTGGGGCACCTTTAATGTGCAGTGGTGCATACTGTGGAATGCTGAATTTTGTTCACATAGAAAACTAGAATATTTATATGGGATAGAGAGGAAAGTTTGTGCTTGGAAGAACAGCCCTGTCTTTGAAGCAAGACCCTATTAACCATGAATAGTGTGCATCCAAGATCCTGGCTGGATCTATGGACTGACACGTTTCGGGCCTCACATAAAATTTGTGCTTGGCTGTGTTTCTTGTCATGACTCCAGACCAGTCAACTGAGGGGCACAGACACATGTCTGCTTGTTTACTCTTCCCAAAAGCACAGACTCACAGACTTCTAAAGCTGGCAGTGACTTCAGAGACCATCGACTATGAGTCTCTTTGACTCAGGAAGGTACCGAAGCCACATGGGATGAGGGGTTTGCTTGTGGAGGTCAGGCACCAGATTTTGTGCAGCTGGAACCAGAGCCTTACTGGAGGTTTCTGCCCTATGACTTCAGGTGATAACAGGTCAAGGGTCAGATCAGACCCATTTGCCCACTCTTACCTGCCTTGCAAGTGCAAGACCCATCCACAGGAGAACAGGCAGCCTCATTTTTACAGCCACAGCGTGAGGAACAGTTTATCCCATAGGTTCCCTGACGGCACGGGGTAGAGCAGTCAATTCCCTAGACAGGCACAAATAGCAAAATGCAGGCTATTTTGCAAACTGAAATCAGGACACCACAAATAAACAAACATATATCTTGGCAATGCTAATGATGCTTCCTCTCTAATTTTAACACATCATATTTTGTTAAAGTTGCTATAATGTCATACTATACAAATTTTAGAGATTCAAGGGTAATAAGAGATGGGTTTTGTTTAGGATGGAGTATTAAATGGGACACAAAGAAAGCCTGCTGCCTTCATTAGATTTGCCTTCAGAGCAGAACTAAAAAAATGAACCATTCGTCCTTCCTCAGACTAGTCGATACATAAAAATGAGTTGTAGCTATAAAATTAGTGTCAAATATAAACATAAGTATGAACTATATACATTAGTTCCCAATGCTTCCTAGACTTCTTTGTATAATATGGACTAATAGTGGATAAAACAAAACAAGAGAGCGCATACTTAGCCAGCAGGATGATTCAATGTACCCAACAGCATTAAAACCAGAATTGGGTGCCTACCAAAGGTTACTAAGGACGTGTCTCTAAAAGGAGGCAGGGGAGCTCTTAAGACAAGGCCAATTCTAGGTCTCAGCCAAAGGACTGTGACATAGGTTAGAAACCCTCTCGGCTCTGTGATATCATGATCCACAAGCTCTAACAATGTGCTCTGGCACCATCATCAACGTCCTCCATAGTTCAATGTTGTCTTTAAAATGCAAGGAAATAGTTCAAAACAATGCATTGTCCTTTCAAACAGGATCTTTAACCTATAGCTAAGAACTCCTAGAAACTGTAGGCAAAAGTCTGCTCTCTGGCATGCAGGCGTAATGCTAGGGTCTGTTCTCAGAGGGGCCGTAAGACTATGTGCAACTAACGACAGAATGTAAACGTATGATAATGATAACTTGATGTACAATGTGTCTTCAAATTTCATGGACTTAAAACAATAACCGTTGACCACAATAACTAACCTACTTGGAAAAGTAACTTCTATGTTACCTACAAAAACAGTAAAATAGCTATTTAAGGAATAATTATATTTCCTGGTATATTCTTACATTTAAAATTAGTGACACATCTAGAGTGCTGCCAGCTTCCCCAGCTGTCATGCAAAGGTCATTTCTTACATCTCTGTTACTCTCCTCATATGATGTGAATGATTGGACACAATGACTGAGCTTCACGGTAGGTCATATAAATTGTGCTATTGACTGGCTCCACATTGCAACCCCATCTTCTGCTTCCAGAGCCCAAGTCACTCACTTTGAATCCTGGGGCACAGGTGCACTTGCCCGTCACACTGTCACAGTCAGCCCCATTTTGGCAGCTGCAGATCTGCTGGCAAGCTTCCCCGTAGAATCCAGGAGAGCAGGTCTCATTACAGTAGAGTCCTGACCAGCCTGGCTTGCAGGCACACTCGCCAGACATGGGGTGACAGCTGAGAGATGTGGATGAAAGAAGCAAGTCACTCTGGGATGAACATGACACCCGAGGCCCATGCAAGTGTTGCCTTAGCCATCATCACTAAATGATGTGTGGGTAATTCCATGCACAATAATTTAAACTTCATTCCCAGACTTGGTATGAGTTAATTAATTGGCGGAAACCTGATTGAAACTAAGGAAATGTATGAAATCACCATCATGCCCCAGCAGAATGACCATTACAACTGCATCCCTTCGTCTAAAATTCTTTTGAATTTTCTTAAATTGAAAGCGCTAATTTGCTAAGAAGTCAGACACCTCTAGGAGAAATGCTAAAGAGGTCCGTTCCAGTGTGACATGCAGGGAACTCCAGAAGCAGTGACTCTGTCAGCCTGCTTTTGCAACTCGCTCCCTCTACCTGGCAGCAGAGCAGCTGCCACTACCTGACACAGCAGCGGCCTCGATGGGCCAGGCCGCCAGCTGTTGCTCCCGAGCAAATGGACACATCAGCTGTGCTGAGATGCATGTGTGTGAGAGAGGCCACAATAGGGCACTCTGTGGTGCCCTGGCTCAAAATACACACGCCTCTCACCACAGGGACACCTTCACAATCACACTACCTCTGCTGTTTAAAGCCAGTCTTCCTCTTGATGGAGCTCAAGCCCTCTCCTTAACAAGGGCAAACAACAAAACCTGCTGTGGCACCCAGACGCTTGCTAAGTGATCTCTCACCAGAGGACTGCTCATAGGTTTTCTAACTTTTTGGGGGGCGGGGGACAGGGTTGTGGTACTGGGGATTGAACTCAGGGGCATTCTCCTTCCAAGCCACATCCCCAGTCCTTTTTATTTGTGAAACAGGGTCTTGCTAGGTTGCTGAGAGTCTCACTTTGCTGCTGAGGCTGTGATCCTCCTGTCTCAGCCTCCCAAGTACTGGGATTGTAGGCATGTACCCCCACAGCTGGCTGGTTTTCTAGTCTTGGAAAGAACGATAATGTAGGAAGGGTGAAGACTGAGAATGGAATTTCAGTTCTTCTACTACCTGAGTAACCTTAGTGAAGGCACAGAACCTTCTGGGGTCCCAAGTCTTCATCTCTCAAGAGAGGCTTTCAGGCACACCTGTGATTCCATGTCCTACCCCCCACACCTCCTTCTCCTTCTCCTTCTTCTTCAGAAAGAGCCTATAAATTAGATAGTCTGATCCTTATTTTCAGAAATCCATTTAAATATACTTTTAGACCCTCTTCTGCCACCAAATGCCCATAGGCAAAAGCCTAGGCATCCATCACAAGCATCATCAGGAAATACAGCAGGAAAAAATACCCAAGCACAGTTCTACAGCTGAGATACTTTCCTGGGAATAGAAGAAGAAATCATCACTAGGACCTAATGATTCTAACTCCAAAAAGGTGTCTATAATCTGTCCACATCTTTCCATCTTTACCATCACCACCCTGCTCTGTTCGTGTCAGCTCCTCTGGAACTCCTGCACTGCCTGCGCCTTCTCTCCCTGCCTATATGCCTGCCTTACCACCTAAGTTATATTATATCATGCTCCCGGAAACTCTTCAGAGTTTTACTTTACACTCAGAATGGCATCCACACTGTTCAATGTAGTCAGTGTGACTACATAATTTATTGTCTACACCAGGCCATTTTTAAGAGTGAAGAAGGAGCCAAGGATAGCTGGCTTAAGCAGTCTATCCTTGTGAAACCAGACACACCCTCACCCTAAATACAGCCCTGACCACTGCCTCTTCTCCATCTCTTCTTTCTCCCCTCTTCATCACTACACTTGGCCACACTGGATTTTTTTGGTTTGTAAAAGCATCAAGTATTTTTAACTTGAGGGTCTTCACAAGAGCTTTTCCATTTTCCTAGATGGCAACTGCCTTACTCTTCGCCTCTTCCTCTCTACCTTGTCCTTCCAGGCTCAGCTTAAACTTCTCTTCTTCAGAAAGGTTTTCCTTGATTACCTAAATTTTAATTAGGTGTCTCCATCTCTTCCCTCTCATCCCACCCTGATCTTCCTCCTGGGCTTACTCATAACAACCTGTAATCCTATGTTTACTTTCACAGTCTGTTAGCATCTTTCCCCTCTGGACTGAGTTCTCTGAGGAGGAGGATGAAATCTGTTTTGGTGCCTGCCCTGACACATAGTAGGCCCACAAAAAGACTGAGTGATCTAGCTTCCACATATGATCTGCTTCTCCTTGACATCTCTGAGGCATCGAGCAATGCCAATAATAATCAATGTCTCTGAATCCACAGGCAGGATTTCCTCTAAACTTAGTATTAAAAGGAATCACCACTAATTGCAGGGAACATTCACTTCTGTGATATTTGGGGTGATACTGTAAGTGAATGCACAGACTAGCAGCTGGTCTTTCTGGAACACTGAACAGGTACCAGCACCATGCTAAATACTCCACCATGTGCATTATTCAATGTGATTCTCATAGCCATCCCAAAGTACTAGGCATGGTCCCATTTTATAAGTGGGGAAAGCAGAGACCTAGCAAGAGTGACACATTCAAAGCCTCATATAGGTAGTAGAAGAATCAAAGTTGAATTCAAGTTTCTCTGCTTTGAGTTGGGGGGGATTTCTTTTTGTTTTTTGGTATTGGGAATTGAACCCTAGGGGCACTTTACCTCCAAGCTACATCCCCAGGCCCCTTTTTCTCCTTTTATTAATTCTTTATTTTGAAACAGGAACTTGCTAAATTGCTGAGGCTGACCTTGAACCTGAGATCCTCCTCTCTCAGCCTCCCAAGTATTGGGGCTACAGGCATGTGCCACCATTCTTAGTAGAGCTTGTGTGTGTGTGTGTGTGTGTGTGTGTGTGTGTGTGTGTGTGTGTGTGTTTTGCTGGGGATTGAACCCAGGGGCATTCTACCTCCAAACTACATCCCCAGCCCTATTTTTATTTTGAAACAGGGTCTCACTAGGTTGGTATTAGTCTCACTACTTGATGAGGCTGTCCTTGAACCTGTGATCCTCCTGTCTCCACCTCCCAAGTACCAGGATTACAGGTGTGCACCACTATGCCTGGCTTGATTTTTCTGTTTTTATACCAAAGAAAAGAGAAGTTTTCTAGCAGCCTGTGAGGGGAACTAGATATGAAAAAGAATTGCAATGTTTAAGATGTAACACTGAGAAGAGGTCAGCAAGATTTTGCAATCAAACAGGGACAAATCTAAATTTACTTCAGTAAGGCGCTCCATTTGGAAAAAGGAAAAGAAAACATTTGAAGTGTTGCATTTGGTAGTTTACCTTATCTTAACATAGTACAAAAGAAAGGCATTTTGGGTAGAAAATATTGCTTTAAATTAAAAAAGTAGAAAATAATACTCTGTCATGATGTAGGCATAAATGTTAAACAGAACAGATAATCTGGGGATAGAGAATTGAAGAGAGAGGCACACAGAGAAATTGATATTCAATGCCCCCCAGCGAGTGGTAATGCAGCACACTGGTTCTCAGATTGATTGACACCAAAATTAGTATTCTGCAATTTGTAATTAGATGTAGGAAGCCAGGGCACTTTGGCAGCATTTGATGGGTTCTCATGCAGGCAGCTTAATTGGTAATGAGATTTACGTGTTGATGTAGAAGCAGCAGACTGGAGGTTGAAGGGTGATGTGCTTAATACCTGTTTCCTGTCTAAAGAACAGATTGCTTTGTGTATGTAAAAATAGGATTACACACATAGGGGAATATTTGTCATTTATACACACGTATAACTTGGTACGCATTTTCTAGTAATTTCTCAATTTAATAGCTCAGTTATAGCAAGATTCCAATACTATATAATACTGGCTGGAGCAGAATGAGTGGTTGAACTTCCTTTGATGCACTTCCTTAGATGTCATCAATGCTCAGAGGTAATAGCAATTAGGTGGCATTTGCAAAGAGGCGCATCCTGATTGCCAACGGCTATCGAATGTCCTTATTAACGAGAGCTAATATACATACCCCATGTGGAATTTGATTAAATATCAAATTTTATTTTCTTGTTCAAAATCGTTTTCACCAGAAAAGTTAGTTTTCGGTTGAAAAGTACAGGACACAGTGAAATGTCCTTAGGCTCAATAACAGTGCTGAAATTCATAGCATCAGTATTACTTGTAAATATAACTTAAAAATAAACTCATTTTAATTCTGTAATAGGTTTCAAGATAAGAAAAAAAACGGCTACAAATTCTTTGCAACTCCTTCCAGTAAGAGGTGGAGCATGGCCTGGCGTGATGGCGCACACCTATGATCCCAGTATTCGGGAGGCTGAAACAGGAGGATGGCATGTTCAATGAGTGGCAGCCTCAGGAACTCAGTGAGATCTTGTTCTAAAATAACAAACAAAAAGGGCTGGGGGTTTAGCTGGGAGGTAAAATGTCCCTGGGTTCAATCGCCAGTGTAAAAAAAAAAAAAGGTGGAGCATACTGAATATGGACTTGGTTGTATGATGTGCTTTGTCTTACCAACAAACATCAGTAAACATGTCAAAACCAAAGGCAGGTGTGAAAGGTGTTTACATGCTGGGGCTTGCTGCTTTTTGAAGCCAGTCATGGTGTAAAGAAGCCCGAGCTCGCCTGCTAGATGTTGGAGACATGTGATTCATTTGATCTGCCAGCTGCATGCAGGGAGATCAGCAGAAGAACCAACAAACTAAGCCCAGCCCAAAAGGGCAATAAAAAATCACCAGATAAGCTGGGCGCACACTTGTAATCCTAGTACATGGGAAGGCTGAGACTGGAGGATTTCAGGTTCAAGGACAGCCTCAGCAACTTAGTGAGGCTCTCAGCTCTCAGCAATCTAGTAAGATCTTGTTTCCAAATAAGAAATAAAATTGGTCCAGGGATATACCTTGGAGGTAGAATGCCTCTGGTTCAATTCTCAGCACCACAAAAAAAAAACCCAAAAAACCCACCAGATAATAAAGAAATGCTGTTCTATGTTGCTAAGTGTAGGGTAGTTTGTTTGTATGATGCAACAAAAGTTAATCAATACAAGCCCCTATCCAAATATATGGCTGCAATATATGCCAATATACATCCATAGAACTCAAAATTCACCCAAAGACAATGCAAACTATTAATTTACATTGTATTCATTATCTAATTAATTATAATGAAAGGTTTTGAGATAAATACGTATCATGAATTATGTAAAACTTTACTTACTTGCTTGATTAAATGGTAAGTAAATAAGTTAGATTTTCAATTAAAACAAAGATTCTATGCTTAAAGGAACCTTGTGTTTCTAGGATTTGGCATGGAAGTTCAAGACATAAGAATTAATGGGGGAGGGATGTGGCTCAATCCCCAGCAACTCCCCCGAAAAGAAATTAATTGATGATCAAGATATAAGAATTAATGGATGGCTCCAACTATGAATTAAACCAAATAGAATCATATAATCAATATTCAATGGTTTTATTAAAATTTATAAAAAAATTAACCTTTAAAAATAGCTTTCATGATTTAGAGGAGTACTTAATAGACTGTCTTTTATTCTTCTGGCTGATCTACATTATTAGACTGATTTTCATGTTATTTTGATCCAAGCAATTGTCAAACAATTTCATGTGCTTCATTGTTAAAACATAAATACCTATTTAAACCTGACCTATGGAAAAAAAAAAACCTGACCTATGTAAAAATTATCATAGTATTAGGATCCATTGAATAGCTCTCCACCTGCATCTTGCCACCACTACAAAATCAACATTCTCTCTGGTTCTCCAGTTCTTCTCATAGCACTACCTTTCCTTTCTATAGCTTTGTTATTCTATGTGATTCAGCTGTATCTGCATATAACAAGACAACACACTGGTGCAATGCTCTTAGCTACTACTATATGAGACTTCCCTTTTGTTGCAAAAAGCCTTATACTGCAGGAAAGAAAGCCAAGTTCATGATTTGTCTTTAATCCTGCCAGTTCCTTAAATGTTGGCGAGTTTGAAAACAAACAAAACCCTGGAGAGATTATTCACTTTCACTCTCCCAAATGTTTACCTAAACTTGTCATGTAAAGGATAGCAATATTTTCCAATAAAGAAAACCCAACATGGCTTACAAAGTTACTTGAATCATCCTGAGAATATCCTTCTTTGGTATGTCTCATTAAGATACATTGCAGCACACACACTCCTCCACACATGGTGCAAAGTCCATTGTGTTGTTCCTGACAATGGCTTATCAAAGAGACCAACCACATGCTTCTGTTTACTTTTAACTTTTGTGCATTTGGGATTTGATGTGTCCCTGAGTTATCTTTCAGAAGTATAAATAAAACAACATATGTGCTAAATGCAAATAATTCTTGCAACATCTGAACAAATGCAGCTTTTCCAGAAGTCTTTACACAAGACCTGAAATTCTAAGTTATGTGTTTCTGGTCCTTGTGGGAGGGGAAAAAAAGGAGATGGGAAAATATTTTCAGGGGCAGACAAGGTACAGTAGGGTGGGATTGTGGTTTCCTGTTCTCAAATTCTTCAAGAGATTTTTTTTTTTTTTAAGCTAAAAGACCTCTGTGAGTTCTATGTCAGAGTAATCAATCCTGAAAAGGTATTTCTCATGTGACAGACACATGGGAAGCACTTTCACAAAACTTTTGCTGCTTGCTTGGTCTCTATATCCCTTCTTTCTTCCCCACATGTGTTGTCAAGTAAAAGATTCAGTAGCAAGAATCCTTTTGTGATATTATTACATGCTACACTTAGCTTAACACCTTGTCTCTCCATTGAATCTTTGCTTCTAAGGGAATATCACATAATCCCTCTCCTAGCAAAACGTTATACAAATACCAGAAAATTTGATTTTTACCAGTGGCCATTAATAGGTAAAAGAATCTAATGTCCATCAATGGCCATCTGACATCTGATAATGTCCATCACATACTAAGTGAAAGTCTTCCTTCAACTCAGTAATTGATGCCCAGGATAGGGCTAGGTCAGGAAGGGTCTTTGGTTGTGAAATTCTGCAATCTCTCCTACCAAATACTGGAGGCAGAGGTTAAAACTTCAATAGGACACATCTTTCCAGGGGTGGCCAACACTCACCTATGAGTGGTGTCCAGGTGGCAGGGGCACCGCTTGTCACATTTGATGCCATAGAGCCCCTCTGGACACAGGCGCGCTTCACAGAGTTCACCCGAAAAGCCTGCTTCGCAGAGACACGCACCACTCACATGGTAGCACTTCCCTCCATTGACACACCGGCAGGCCTGGGCACAGCCGACCCCGTAGGTTCCAACAGGACACTCGTCCTGGCACCTAGCAAGCAAGAGATGGGGACAGAAGGGAGATGAGATAGTGCCACAGGAAAATAGTCAATTCATCTGGGCATGGTGCTATATAAGCTTGCAATCCCAGCTATAAGAGAGGCGGAGGCAGGAGGATCGCAAAGTAAAAGCCAACTTGGGCAACTTTGTGAGACCCTGTCTCAAAATAGGAAATAAAAAGGGCTAGGGATGTAGCTCCGTGGTAGAGTACCCCTAGGTTTGATTCCTATTACCGAAGGAGGGGGGGAATCCATTCAAAATGGCTTTATCATGTACAAATTGAAACTGCTATTTAAACTTCATACTATTTAGTGATTGTCTACAGGTAGAACAGCATTGAGATTAATTATTCTGGCTATGTAGAAGTAATAGCAGTATGCCTGTTGAAAACAAAATAAAATTATGAGCTTACAACATGAAGCATGTTTTATACTTAGTGCTTGCCAAAGGTATATAAAATGTTTTAATAGGTACCAAGAAAAAGAGAAAAAAAAATCGCTCAAATGTTAGTGCCAGCACATAATTAGAAAATTTAAAAGGATGCTTTCCCCACTCCCAAGAGAAAACTTTGTGGCAAATTTAAAACTAAATTTGAATTATCTTGGATTTTCACGTTGACCTTAATTTCTAACCTTAACCATGTCTCTCATCTTTTCAAAGCTGAATTGTAGTCATTGGTGCTCTTTTAGAGAGCTAGGTAACCAAGGAGCTGAGTCCTCTTTAGATCTGGGGAATTCTGAGCTACTGAAATCAGGTGTTTTCTATTTCAACCTGAGCAGCCCCTATGAAAAGATCCTAGGAAGGCTTGGAGTTTCCTAACAAAATTTTTGGCAATTGGACAATAGTCCTCTGCTGTGAAGAAGGGCTGCCAAACAGCAAGGGGAAATGAGCAGACCTCAGAATTTCACTTTCTTGCCTTTGTAAAAAATGGTATTAGAGCTCTGTCCTGCAGGAAGGACATGCTGTAGGTGAGGAGCGTCGGGAGGGAAGCTGAGTTGCTGGAGGGAATTGAGACAGAAAAGAGACAATTATCTATCACTGCCACATGGAATGCGCCAACAGTCCTTGAGTTTGCCAGGTGTCTTCTTGGCAAGGCGAGGTGACAGTGACAGGGCCTCTGCAGCCAAGGGGGAGGGAGACAGGGTTTCGTCTAGCTGAGCGCTCACCACAAGGAAGGTACACTGTGTCTCAGAAGCCACTTCCCATGTGGCTCTTGAGGCATGCCAGACTCAGTAAAAAATGTAGGTCAGCATTGCATTTTTCAGATCTGTATAATGCGAGCAGCAAGGCATGACTATAAACTCAAGCATATTTTAAAGAAACATACTTGAAAGAAACAGGGCTTTACATATTTTTAATCATAGGTACTGCCAATACCAGGAAGCTAAGTGAGGAAGACAAAACTTGGAAATCCTTTGATAATTTTTGGATTAACTTTGGCTCTGGCGTACACACACACACACACATACACACAACACACACACACACACACACACACACACACACACACACACACACAGGATGAAACCCAAGGGCATTCTACGTGCAAACTACGCTCTCAGCTCTATTGTTTTGTTTGTTTATTTTGGTTTTTGTATTTTTTAAATTCTGAAATAGGGTCTTGCTAGGTTGTTGAGGGCTTTGCTAAATTGCTGAGGCTGGCCTCAAACCTGCAATCTCCTGTCTCAGCTTCCCAAGTACTTGGATTAGAGGTATGTGCCACCATGCCCAGCTGGCTCTAGCATATATTAAATGTGATGGAGACAAAGAAAAGTTTGGTTTCATATACTCTAGACATCTTTGGGTCAATAGGCAAAGTCTTCAACCAATAGACTTTTTGGAGTAATTGAGTTAATACTGAGAGCATAATATCAAATGTATGCTTTAGAAGTACACAGGAGTATCCCTATTTTTTAGACCAGAGTACTTTTTAAAAGACTCTCTTTATTTTTAACCTGTGAGACGCTTTGATAAGCCAAGTCATCTAGTCCATTCCTTAAAGATGTAAACTTTAAAGAAGGAAATACTGAGATACTATGATTTGACCTCCCCATGGCTTCTGTTGAAGGCTGACAAGGCAGCTTCACAATCCGTCTGCTTGGATTTCCTTGCAAGCCAGTTCCAAAAGGAAAAATATAAGCAAGGTATAACAACATTGCTTTTTCTTTCTCTTATATGGATTCGAAAACAATCCAAAATATTAAGCTTTGGATTGTCTGCATGGTTTTAGCTAAATAAAAAAGCACAGTTCTAAAAGTGGTCGAAAGTGGTAAAGATGGAAAGCCTGGGAAAGTATCTGCTACCAAATTACAGGGAAGTAGTGTGGATATTTTATCATATCTTGGCAAAGATCTCCTTTTCTCTGGAAAAACAAATGCAAAATAACAGATACTGACCCACATTTACCTTTCTAATCTGTAATTAAACATACTACTAGTTTGTATTATAAATATAAAACAAAGTCATTTGAATTTTACTTTCTAAAGCAACCATTATGTCAGTTTGGTTCTTTTTGTCAGTGTTGCAATTACGAGAGAATCCTGTTAATAATAGTCATATCTGTTTCCATCTACCAAGTCAAAATGGTGAAAGGTCTTTCTAGAAGTAGACATTTTCCATCTTTTAAAAATTTTGCTATTTTAATTATAAAAATTTATAGGCTATAGTTCAATACATGTATATAGGATATTTTCCGTTGTGAAAATAAACAATCGTGGAATAGATTATGCATTTCTTTTTGGTTTGGTTCCTTTAGCTTAAGAACCACTATTTACACACACACACACACACACACACACACACACACACACACAATTGTGTGTGTATGTTTTGTTGTTGTTGTTTAGTCTGGGGATTGAACCCAGGGGCATTCTATCTCCAAGGTACATTCCCAGTCCCATTTTACTTTTGTATTTTGAAACACAGTCTTGTAAGGTTGCTGAGGATCTCACTAAGCTGCTGAGGCTGTCCTCAAATCTGCGATCCTGTCCCAGCCTCCCATGTACTGCAATTACAGTGCTGCCACCATATCCGACTTCTCAATGTATCATAAGCCCTTAATGTTGTTTTTGTGGCCCAAGTAGAACAAGAAAAGCTATCTTGGGAATTCATGAAAGAGGAAATACATTTTCTTAGGAGAGATGACAAAGAAGCCATAAAAACAACACTAAATATTGGTTGCAGTAGACATGTAGAAATTTTGTATCTCTATTTTTTAATTTAAAATAACACCCTAGAATTGGGAAGAATGGATAATCATTAAATAGAGATAAACACAAGGCCAATTCCCAAACCAATAAGAGTCACAGATATCTCTTAATACCATTTTAATGATTATGTGGCATCTCATTGTAAACTTAAAGAAGAGGAAGTGACTTAGTATGCAAGGAGTAGTGGTTCCTCTGTCACCCTTGTCCTTTTGAGCAGGTCCCTCCCTAGAGTGACCCACATAGTTCAAATCACGATTTAGTGTGAAAGAATCACATTCCTCATTTAACCTGGGTGCAGTGGGTCAGCTGCTTTCTAACATCTGGAGCCACTGCCCCGGGGGAAGCCAACCTGTGACAGCAAAGAGTTCCTCCACTGAAGTCCTGCAATGCTGCACCCCCCAAGGCTTACGTTCAGTTTCCTTCCACCCTCATTCATCTCCACTTTCAGGTGCACACAGAACATAGGCTTGGCAGGACCGTCTTGTGCTCATCCTAACAGAGTCCATTGCTGAATCATAGATTCCTTCACCTGTTCACACTCACTGGGCACCCATTGTGTGCCTGCACACTGCTGTGGCATCACAGCCTGGAGTGATTCTGTGACAATGCCATTAGTATTAGGCAACTTTGGTAACATCTTGAGAAGAACTTTTGAGAGGGTCTGGAAACCACCCTCTCTTCACTCCTCCTTGGCTGTATCACATTGTATTTCCTTGCCACAGTATCCTCTGGACCTTTCCGCAAATCCCACAGCTTCTATTTGGGCATCGCCTGTACAGCTCTACCAGTCTGCAAGGTGCCTGTTTGGTGTTGTTTTGCTTTCCTGTGGCTGGAAGGGTCATCCCCACATCCTGGGAATGCTTTGCTGGCAGCTGCCTGTGGCGGAACGGGTCCCTGGAGCAGCAGCCGCCTGTCCTAACCTCAGTGGTCAAGTTACGCTGACTGCTCAAGGCGAGGGAAGTGTGGAGTCAAGACCTCAGCCTGGAGGCCTCCTCCCACATGTCTGCCACCAACTGCCCCACAGCTGCTCATTGTTTTCCTTTCAGAGTGGCGAATGTGTCTGCTGTCCTTGTGTGGAGGTATGGGTGTCCACTCCAGAACCCAGATGAGGATGACAGTTAGAAGCAGGGTCACATCATCATCACCATTGCTGGTGTGGCAGATGGAAGGAGTAAGTCCAGAAGCATGTGCCGTCTTCACTCCCTTTCTCTGTCTCTAGCTCTTTGTCTTTCTTGCTTCAAATCAACAATGCACCTCAAAATTAGCCTTTACTCCCTTCCTCTGTGTTCCAGATGAGTCTGAGCTCACAGACCTTCTATGATTGTTGTTTTCCTGTGGTTGTTAATTTGAAACTTAAACTAGGGCAATAAAACAGTTAAACTGAAATTTTTAGTGCGCCCAAGTATGACATAAAACATATTTAGGGGTCTCCTTTCTTATTCTGACCCATTTTTCTGTAAAGATGTTACCTGGAGCCAGGAATCACCTAACAACCTCATCTATCCACAATACAACCTAAAACTAGACTGTTAGTCATAAAGACATTCTGAGTAACCCAACTACCTGTTATAAAAACTGTGTGCTAATGTCCGTAATTCATAACATCAAATAATTAAAGGGAATATATAATTATATTAGCAAAAGGCAAAAGGCCTTTAATAAAATTAAGTAGATACTACAACAAAAGTCCTTAATAAGAATAAGGACAAAAAAAAAAAACTGTACTCATGAAGAAGACAATTTACATTACTGAAGTTATTGCCAATAAAGTTAAGAATAAGAAGCTGGGTGGGCACCATGGCATGTTTCTACAGTTCCATTATTTGGGAGGCTGAAACAAGAGGATCGTAGGTTCAGGGCCAATGTGCAGTAACTTAGACTCTGCTAGGGATGTAGCTCATAGGTAGAATCCCCTGGGTTCAATCCCGAGTACCCCCCACATACACACACAAATAGGAACAAGACAAGGATTCCCACACTGATCTCAAATTAAGACAATAATCTAAGAAAACAAAATAATCATAACTATTTTTAAAAGACCAATTTATCTTCATTGTAGATGATAAGACTGTATAACTAAATAACTTGAGTTTGGTAGAAATAACACTAAAATTAACTAAAAAGATTGACAGAGTAACTAAATTAAAAAAATAAATATTCAAAAGTAAAATTTTCATCATTTAGAAATACCCAATAAGAAAGTGAACTGGAATTTTAACACATTATAAAGTACTTAGAAATATATTTAATAAGAAAGATCAGACTCTGCATGGGGAGAAGAAAAACGAACCCTACAGCATCTTATTAAAAGTCATAAAATTTAAATTTTAGAAGAAGAAAAGAGGAAAGGAATTTTTGGTTCATAGACATCAGTAAAATATAGTGATGGCTAATTTTACACAGCTCATAGACATCACCCAAACTGAGAACCACTAGTATTTACACAGTTCACAGAAATCACTCAATTGTCATAGCAACTATGTGCATAAGTCCCAGGACTGTTTTGAAGACTTTAATTTACTAACTTATTTAATCCTTATCACAACGATAGGGGAGAGTTTAATTGTTGCTTAAACATTACAGATGAAGATGGTTCCAAGGACATTGGCCTGAACCTTGGTTACAAAGTCTTTGTTTTTAATCATTATGCCTTTCTGCCTCTGGAGTCTTTTCTCTAATTCTACACACATATCAAATGAGCTTGAGTGTTCAATGTTCCAAGGAATAACAGATAAAAAGCAAATGGGAAGTAGGGTGAGCAAAACCCCCCTGAGGTAACAGGTGAGCATCTAATACAGGAAATGACAGGCAGTGGCTTAAGAACCACACGGGCCCAGACATTTGTTCGATTTCACGTGGGTCAGAGCAAGTGAAGTCCCAGCAGATCTTACTCTATCACCACCACAGTATAACATAATATAGTAACTCATATTATTAACAGAATACAAAATCATAAGAAAGAGATTTTATTCTTTCTGAAAGTACATAAGCACACATCCTACTTTTAAGTTATGCAATCCCCAAACACTTAAAATCTAAGTCCTAAACTTAGGCTTAACCTTTCAGAATGACACATTCATCACGAACTCTGAATAGCTGGTATTTAATGGTATTTTTAATGTTTTCTCCAATTTCTTCACTTCACCATTGCTGTCTATGATTCAGTTCCTACACAGTGAAATAGGACAGAATCTTTCAAATGCACAGACATTTTATAGAAGCTTCTGAAATATCATGTAATAGTTACAGGCACATAGTATTGCAGAAACCCCTTGGACCCCCAGACTCTCTTTTCACACCATTATGATGGTCAGAGAAACACAAGGGTGTCCCTTACCGTTCCCCCGTGTATCCTGGGCCGCAATGACATTGGCCTGTGGCAGCATCACAGGTCCCTCCATTATGGCACTGACATTCTTGGGAACAGTTCTTTCCAAAGCGACCTTCAGGGCAAGGCTGACCACACACTGTGCCCTGCATTCAAAGAGACTTGCAAAATTAGATGGGCCTCCAGCCAGAGAAGGACCAAAGGAGGACAAAGAAAAGAGAGGACACAGAAGGCGAAGAAGGGATACAGAGAAAGAGCTATGAGAAAATTAGATTAAGAAATTTTAGCATGCATAAACTATTCATCATCTTAAAAATGTTAGAAATTCTAAATGGACTTATTTACTTGGTAAGCCCAAATCTCAAGATACACTCAAAGATGGCAGAATTGTAATCCTTAGAAAAATCCATGTTAAAAATGGAATCCTAAGATAAAGTTACATCAAATTATTATGACAACCCAAGGAATTTACAAATCCTCCTAAGTGTTCTTCCTTGTGTCTTACATGCACAATAAGTCAACAATACTTATTGAGCATCCATTACATAAATGGCAACATCTGGTGCAAATGAAATGCCCAAATGCTTTACCATATGTTCCAGAGAAAATACATATTCTCACTGACTTTATTTCTTAAAAAGTAACATAAGATTCAATTTTTGTATACCCAAATTAACAACATTGCCTACGAAATATTTCTATGGAAATGAACCTTGACATGTATTTCACCAGAAAAAGGCATTTATTTTCAGTAAGTTCAATAAATATTTCTCAGCTAAGATCAACAGGAAAGCTTATTTTCTGGGGGAAAAAAATGAAGAGGGTCACTTGGACATTCTCCTCACCCTAGAGAATGTCCATCTTGTCAGGCAATACAGACATATTTATTCCAATCCTTATGGATAAGAGTAAGATACCATACCAAGAAGTTGAAGAAATACTCCACTACCTCCTACTTTACTTAGCTACCTAACTTGGGCTTGTAGCTCTTGAGTTAGTAGATGTATAATTATTGGAGTATTTATTATTTATAATTAGAGCAAACAACATACCCCACATAACAAGAATTTTTCTAATGTTTTTAAGTGTCACAAGCTGTTACTTTGTCCTCCCTCTTCCTAGAAAATCAAAGAGGCAGGCTGTTAGCACTCTGAAATTGGAGACTAGGAAGCACCAGATGGTTTTGTAAATGTTTATTCTGGATAGCATAAGAAAATACATTTCCTCTAACTACTAGCTACCCACAAAGGCAGTTGGTGAGCTAATTAAGTCTCCTCTGGTGGCTTCTAGCTATCTACAAACAGGGAAAGTTCTTCCACAGACTCTTGGAACCGAAAAAGCCTTTGAGAGATGATTCAAATTAGTGCTTAACTGAATCATCTATGTGCCAGGCATGTGTAAGCACTGAGAATCAAAGATAGGGTCACAACCCCTAACTAGTTCACAAGGTAATGAGGAGGACAGATATAAAAATAGCTCTAATCTCTCCACTCCAGCAGGACACACAAATGCTACTGAGGGAGCAGTGTGCCGGGTTGGCACACGGCCAGCAGGGGTCCTGGTGCAAATCCTCACTCTCACAGGGCCTGACTCTAACTACCCACCATCATCCCATCTAAGTCCAAGAGATGCTGCTGAAATGTTGTTTATAAATGAGGATTCATTGAGCCAGTAGCTTTGAGGAGGACATTGTTTCTACTAGTGGAAGTGCACATGTGCGTATATGTATAATAGGAATGTGTTCATCTTTTTAAAACACCTACAATGATAAAATAAATACAGTGTAGTAAAGTAGAAGCATACTTTGGGAGCTCAGCTACACAGAGAGGAAAAAGTGACTTGAAGCATTCAGGAAGAGCCTCCCTCTGTTAAGGTGGGGCCAGAGGCTAGAGGAAGCTCTCCAGGGCATGCTCCAGTGGGTCAGGGAGGGGTCCATCTGTCCCCCCACCTACAGCATCCCTGGTCCAAGGCTGCAGTTACCACCACCCCACATCACAATGACCCCAGATGAGAGGAAACGGCTTCAGCCTCAAGATGAAGCAATTCAACAGGCAGTATTGACACAAAAGTGGTAGGAGTAGACTGGCTGCTTTCCAGACCCCTGGCACTCCATAAAACCCTTCCCTCGCCAAGAACCAGTGCTGGCAAAAGTCAAAGGTAGAAGGTGAAAGAAGAGAAGGAGTCAAGGATAATTTAGCATTTCTACCTTGGGCAACTGAGAGACAAGGGTTGGGTTTCACTCAGACAAAAAAAAAAAAAAAAAAAAAAAAAAAGAGGAATGAAAGAGCAGCATTGAGAGATCGGTTTGGTTTGACTAACATTAACTTTACTGGGCTGGCTGGGCTCAGTTCAGTACTCCTTCAGTAGATTCCATATTTGCATCAAACTCAGGTACTCAGCAAAGGCCCTTCCTTCTCCCTCTATTCCATTATGGAGCTCCTCCATGCTTTGCTTCTAGAATCAGACCTTGTCCAGCCAGCCTACCCACCATGTCTGACCCGCATTTGGGCCTGATGTTCACTGTACACTTGTCCCAGTGGTTCCCACATCGTAAACTCCCTGGGAAGTGGACACCATTCCTCCTTTGCTTTATGCCCACAATAAAGAACAATTCCAGTCACCAAGGTTAAGGTGTCCAACAAGATAGTGACAATACACCTCCGGGGTCAGGGCAGGTAAGATCAAGACTTGGGGAAACACGCAGATGATTGTTAAAATTATAGGTCTGCATGAGATTCCCGGAGAGGATTTATAGAAAGAAAAGAGAAGAAGGGAAAGACTGAAAAAAGATGGAGGATAAGACTGAAGAATGCATATAGAAGTGGTATATAAAAGAAGGGAAACTCGAGAAAGAGGTCTTTAGTAAGAGAGGGCTATTACAGAAGGGGAGGACAGAGGTTAAGGAAGGGAGGTGAGTGGCTGAGTCAATGCTCTGCAGAAGCGAGAAGAGAGAGAACAGAAGAGTCATCAGTGGATCTGGCAACTAGGAAATCACATGGAACCTCTGCATGAACAGCTTCGGTCCACCCATAGAGCTGGAGCATGGAAACAAGTAGACTGTTCTTAACTCCACTGTTAATGAAGGAAGCATACATTGTCAATCGCTCTTCTGCCTTGGAGCAGCCAAAAGCACAAACCAACCCAGAGAGGTAAGAACTAATACTAGTTCCTGATTTCTAGTAGGTAATGCTTTGTTTATTGCACATAGCCAAGACTAGGAAAATTCTACATGGAAAATCATGATCATAGTTTGGGGAAAGTGTGGTGAGTTACAGCTTCCTCTTCTATTTTCATACTATTTTTCTGAGAAGTTCTAACACTTTTGATTTACCTCAGCATATCTCAAGATTTACATAACCACATCACTTTTCTTACATAATCTTATTCTGTTGAGAAAAATGTTCTCAAAGAACAATTGTAATCCATGGACATAATTATGAAAATGACTATTAAGTGATCCCAATGTTTCTCTGCTCTAGCTGTTACATGTGAGACCAGGTATTTGCCTCTTTTTTTATCCTTAAGGAAAATGCAGGACAGATGGCTAGTAGTTTTTCCACAAGGATCCTTGATGAACTTTGAGTCCAGGACCAAGTCACCTTCTCTGAACTTAAGCTTAGGGACAGTTAGCCATCACTGCCACTCTTGTGTGCTACTTGTCCTCCACATAGTGTTCCTGTGAGCATCCTGGGACATGTGACTCGGGGGTGTCCTGGGGAGGGAAAGGAGCTTACCATCCATCCAGGAGGGCACGTGCATTCCCCAGTGACGTGATGACACACTCCGCCATTCTGGCAGGGGCACCTCTGCTCGCACTGTGGGCCATGTTTGCCAGGGGGACAAAGATCCTCACAGCTGAGAGATTAAAGTGTGACAAGAGACACTGTTATTCACCCACCTGTGTGATCCTTGGGTTCACAGATACAACAGCACCCAGAACCCTAATCAGACAAGCTTTCCTCATTCCATGATTACTCATTAATTAACATCAGGATCTTTAATCGGATTGGCCAGAAGTGTCATTGAGGGGTCACCCAGTCTTTCCCTTTGTTTGGGGGTATTTTCTAATGAAACCACTTCCGTTGGAGGAAAATCTATCCTGCCCGAGAGCATCTGGAAGAAAAATGTCCAAACATGCGCTGGGGACAGGAAAAATCCTTGACTCTCACAAAGACTTTTGTTTGTCTGTTTGTTCTAACCTCGAAGAACACAGAAATGCTTGCACATCACCCTCTTAGAGCACACATTCTTCATAATCAATTTTCAGCATTCTCTTCTCCATTCCTTTACCCCACATGCCATAGCATATGGGCTTTCCTCTCCCGCCTTTGTCTGTTTTGCCTTCCTGTGAAATCGCTCCAAATTTCCCATACTCCTATTCAATTGGCCTTGATGAAAACCCATACAAGCAATATTAAGAAATAGTTTGAGCCAATCATCCAATCTTCTGAAAATCAGGGCTTTCCAGGCTGAGGCTGCCTTTTCCTTCGCTGCACTCATAAGCATGAACACTTATGAGGAAGGAAGTGATCCCTAATCAGCTGCATTCCCGCCCCCCTAAGTTTTCGTTCTGTGATTTACAAGTGTAATTTTCTCGGTAAGGGAACAAAATTTTTCTCTCTCACTTTTTTTGGCAAATTCTGCCTCTTATTCTATTTGCTAACAGAAACAAACTGAAGAATGCCCTTCCCACATAATAAAAAATATAATGGAAGTTAAGTGGTTGCTTCAATATTCTCCAGAAAAACACCTGAAGTATTTGTGTACACTTAACCTGTGCAGATGTGATACATGCACATTTACCCATATCCATGGGCATTAGTTTATCTTTAGTTGTGGACTCTTTGTAACATCTTCCTCCTTTCCTCTCTTCTACGGCACTGAACCCACCTAGCTTTATCCAGCAGATTGACTGTGGCAAAGAGCAGAACAACCTTGAGCACTAACAGCCAGCAGCATAAAGGGAACCTAATTGTGGTAGAGTCAAAGTGGAAGTGCCAGTCTGCCACAGCAACCCCCAAGTACTGCCACAGTCTGGCTGAGCTTTGACATTCAAAGGCCAAATGGCAGGGCAAACTAGTGGCCATCACCGCTCATCTCCCTGTCTGTGCCTGGAGTCCAGACCTGTCAGCAGCTCTTCAGGCAGCAACAGCAACAAAAGCACAAGGAAGACACTGGTATAGAAATGGAGAGGGCAGCGGGGTCGGCCACACGGCTAATGCCCGTCACTTACAAGGCTCCAGTGTATCCCGGGGGACAGCGGCATTCCCCAGTGACATGGTCGCAGGTGGCTCCGTTCTGGCACTGGCATCTCTGGTGACAGTCATTACCGTAGGTGCCCTGCTCACAGCGGTCCTCACAGCGCCAGCCCCGGAAGCCTGCAGCGCAGTGGCAAGCCCCTGTGATGGGGTTGCACAGAGCCCCGTTTTTGCACTGGCATCGGCTGCTGCAGTGAGGTCCCCAGTGATCACCGTCGCAGGCTGAGGGTGGGGAGAGAAGCAGAGGAGGGCATCAGAGGACGGGTGTGGAGCAAGCTCCTTAGAGCCAGCTTTCCTCTCCCCTTGCAGAGAATGACTGGCAGGTCCTTTATCGCCAGGCCTTAGCTGGGCATCAGGGGCCGGACATTGACCATGGCAAGGCTGCACAAATGTGCCCAGCAAAACTGGGCCACATCTCAACACTCCATTGCTTAAGCATTACCACATTCCCAGCTCCAGGCCTTTGCCTAGTCTATTTCCTGCTCTCAGAGCATGGAGTAGTTTGATGTGGCTAAAGTAATGAATGGGTGAGCCGAGGATGCAGCAAGGGGTACAGCAGGGCGAGGAGGCTGGCCAGGCAGCTGGGAATGATCAGCTCATGCAGCAACTCTTATGCACGTTAAGGGGTTTGTGTTGCATCTTGTGGACAAGTGATTGGCTGTAAGGACTTTAGGCAAGGAGAGATGGTGCATATCTGCTTCCTACTAAGTGTGAGAAAGGGGTGGGAAGGGACTGATGGTGAGAGGCAGAGAGATGGAGCAGGAAGAAGTGCAATAATTCCTATCAGTGAGGGGCGGATCCTGGCCAGTGACAGTAAAGAAGAGAGGGGGTCAGGAGCAGGGCTGCTGGGGAGTCAGCTGATCCCCCTGAAGGCTGGGTTCCTCCAAGGAAGAAACTGCTGATCTGCTTTCAAGAGATCAGTCAAAATATGTGTGATGTGACTGATAAAATGGAATTCTACTCAGCAATAATGAACAACAAAAATTGTCATTTGCAGGAAAATGGATGGACCTGGAGAACATTATGTTAAGTGAGATTAGCCAGTCACAGAGAGTGAAGGGTCACACATTTTCTCTCATATGCAGAAGCTAGGGAGGAATTGGGATACAAGAAAACTTTCGATAGTGGAGGAGAAACCCCAGTGGAGCGAGGGAGGTGGATAGGGAGGGTGGGGGAGAGGAAGAATTAACGAAGGAAACACTGCCATTGACATATACGTACATACACAAGGATACCAACGTCAATTTCATTATCATGTATGGGAAAGGTGGCCTGGGAAGGGGAGGGGGCCAGGGAAAACTTACCAAGTGCTGTGTGCATGCATGTCACTATCACTATTTACAACATTATGATGTGAGCCTGTGAGACTATAATGCACCAATAAAAGTATAAAAAAAGTGTGACTGAAAAATTACCTTCCAAGCCGGGCGTGGTGGCGCACGCTTGTAATCCCAGCATTCGGGAGGCTGAGACCGGAGGATCCGAGTTCTTGGCCAGCCTCAGCTACCTAGTGAGGCACTCCGCAACTTAGTGAGACTCGGTTTCAAAATAAAGAATAAAAAACTAGGGCTGGGGGTATAGCTCGGAGGTAGAATGCCCCTGAGTGGAATCCCCAGTACTGCAAAAAAAGAAAAAAGAAAAAAGAAAAATTACCTTCCTTTGGAAGGTAATTGGTATGTACTAATATCTTTAAATATATTGACCCATTTGGAAAATAGGACCAACTTGAAACTGCAAATGAACAGCAAATAAAAATAAAAGCCAGGTGAGGCATAAGCAGAAAGTGGAGTTTGAAAGATGAAAAGTGTAGCTTCAAAGAGAAAGACAAAAGATGAAAGATGAACAAAATAAACAAAAGAAAAAGACAAAATTAAAAAAAAGGCTGGGAGACAAAAGTGAATGAGTGCAAAAGGGGAGGAAAAACCCTCAGCTGCAAACATTCTAAAAAGTTATAAAGGACGTTAATAAAACCTACTCAATATGTATCACCCAGCTAGCAGTATATTTATTTACTAATTAGATGCTATAAAAATCACTAGGGAAGATGCACCCTACCTAGAGCTCTTAGGATAAATTCCTTTTATGATTTTAAAAAACAGCTTCATTTCATAAATTTTTGTAACTTCAGCAGATTTGGAATAAATTATTGTTAAAAAAATAAAAAAACTTTAGGTACACAGCAAACAACCCCAGAGAAGTTCAAGATTCATCTTCCAATATTAGAATCCACCTTTGATTTCATAATATCAAAAGGTTTAAATGAATAATTTGGTTCTTAAATCGGTATGGCTTTGGTCTCATTAGTATTTTAATAAACACACTTTAATACAATTTAAAACAATGAGAGGGAATTACTGAGCCTAAAGCAGATCCAGAAAGCAATTACCTAAGATCTCAAAATCTTCACTCACTAAACAAGATTAGGTAATAATTCCAAGATGAGATTTAAGCCTAATTGTCATTCATATCAGTTTCTTCTTTTATTGCCTGTGGATATGGACACAAAACTTTTTTTAAAATTGTAACTCTTTTAATCTAAAATTTTTTTTTAAAAAGTTACATGGTAGCCGGGTATGGTGGGGCATGTTTCTAAACCCAGTACTTGGGAGGCTAGACAGGAGGATCACAGGTTCACAGCCAGCCTCAGCAACTTAGCAAGATCCTTTGAAACTTAGTGAGACCCTGTTTCAAAATAAAGAATAAAATCTAGGTCAGGGGTTTAGCTCAGAGGTAGAATGCCCCTGGAGTCAATCCCCAGTGCCACACATACACACAAAAAGGTACAATGTATGTTCCTTTAGATCCTCTTAGCTTTCCCAGGTAGAGAATAATCTATTCTGTTTTTAAGGTTCTTGAAGGTAGATTACACAGTCCTTTGTAACCTATTCTGTGGTTTATCAATCCTTAAGAGTAAGTAAACTCTTCTTTATACCTAAGCCAAATCTACTATCCTATCATTTAATCATTTTTCCCTGCATTCCTCATAGTGTAGTCAATCCAGTTCACCACCAACATGTACATTAAGAATCTTATTTCTGACACATGATTGCAGCCTTGACCCTGTTCTCTTCTAAACTAAATTTTATAACTTCAATACTTGTACCCATTTTCCAAAAGTTTATTCATTTTCACTCATCTTCTGTGCCAAAATCTCTCCAGAGTTTCCATATCTCATATCCCAAGTTTTAAGAGATTCAGATATTTTGAACATGCTCCCCATGTTCAGAGGAAAAATGTTGATTTACCAAAAAGTCAATTTTATCCAATAAAATCATGTTAGTAAGGATATGAAGATCACATTGAAAGCACTTTAAAAAATCATGTTGATTTAGTGTAGATGTTTTTTCCACTACAGCACTGTGTTGAGAGTGTGCTCTGGGCACAAATGGTTTGCAGACTACATTTTGTAACCACTGGAAAGTGCTAGGAAGAAACAATGATGCCTAGGGGCAGGACTCATCTCCCCTCTCTTTCATGACCCTTTCCTGAACCCCATTCCACAACTTCCCAGAACAGTAGCCAAGCAGAGACCAGCTCCAATTCTCTTTGCTTGGAATTAGACCTAAATTAAAAAAAAAAATCCTTAAGACAGCTCCTCATGATAGAAATGAGTTTATACCAGAAATTGATAATCATCAGCATAGAAAAAAGGGTTTCAGGCTTTTAAAGAATTATTATCATGCCGACATGGTAGATTTCCTGGCTCTGTCTAAGCACTCTGGCATGCTTTGAAGTGAAAGCTTCCCTGCTTTGGACTATGTTTCCCTAAAATGCCACTGATACATGGACCTCACAATGTGAATACTGTGCTTCAACATGGCCATTCTGAAAAAAAAAAATCCACATATAGATATTTATAGGCAAATAGTCAGGAAGTAGAATAAGGAGGACACAGAATTGGGTTGAATTCAGGCTTCCCTGAGACTTCCTCTCCTTTCTTCATTTGTTGTAGTTAATTACCTCAACACATCCATTCTTAGACGTATCCCAGTCAATTAACAGTCTAAAGCACAAAAATCCAGCTTTCTTCCCCGATTCCTACAAGTTCTAGGGTACATTGACTTTGAAAGGCTGAATTTGTTGCTTATGTTAGTGCAGAATCTGACCAATTATCCTTAGTTCAAGCTTGGATAGTTTGGAGAAAGTCTAAACTCAAACAGGATGGTGTCTGAGTGAAACACCTCTCCTCAGGCACTGTGAGCTCGAATCAAATCTGCCATAAAAGCAGCTTCCTGATGGAAGAAAAAAAAGCAACAAAAAAGCCAACAAAGCAACGAAAATTGAACTACACCTAAAGAGATCCCAGAAAGCCAACCAGGGAGAGCAAAGGAGGCCGTTCGCAAGGCAGTGGCACCATGCTGTGGAGCATTGGCGGCCATTAAACCGCTAGCACGGGGATTAATTAACACAGAGATATCTAGCGACCTCCTGCGTACCGAGTGAGCAAACGTGGAGTAAGCGATTCCAGAACTTCACATCCTAACCAGGCAGCGGATCCCCGCACCTTCCACAGTGACCGGAATGCGTGGTCTGACCAGCGTAAGCCCCCTCGGAACCACCCCAGCTCACCTCTCCAGAGCCGGAGCGGTGATCAACTGCACCTCAGAGCTTGAATCAAAACTGCCACAAAAGCAGCTTCTTGACGAAAGGAAAGAAAAGCAAAGCAGCAAAAAAAAAGTGAATAAACCAACAAAAACAGCTGAACAGAACTCAGAGAGAACAAAGGAGCCAGCACGCATGGCAGTGGCGTGCACTGCGAACCAGCAGCCGCCATCTTGCCAGCTGCCATCTTGCCAGCCCCCATCTTGCCAGTCTCCAAGAACAGCGTCTATTAGCACCAAGACCTCCAACGACCTCCTGTGCACTCAACCAGAAGTGGAATAAGCAACTACGGAATTCCACACCCTAATCAGGCAGCATACCCCTGCAGGATCAATAGCGATCAAGAACACCTGGGACAACCATCTTAAACCTGCAATGAGGACACCCCAGATCACGCCTCCCACTGGAACCAGAGCAGCAGGGATCTATAAGTTAAATTGCACCCCTGGGGTACAGGGGACCCCTATACAAAGCACAGATTCAGTCACCCGCCCTTCAAGCAATTGGATAAGAGCAGAGGTGCGAGAGGGACCCAGTACACACAGGGCATAGAGAACTTTCAAGCACCCTAGAAAATGCCCAGCATATAGATTGCACTCCCGCCACCAGCAAAGGCAGACAGAGAGGTGCAGACAGGCCTTGTGGAGAGCTCAGAGACACAAGCTTGCAGCGGGAGTGGCATCAGCAGAACTCCCTGCCTGAACTGACAGAGCAAATAAGCATACCAGAGACACATTTGAAAATTTAATTTAAAAGACATTTAAAAGCTGAAAATATCCACGCAGATCCAAAAGGGCTGCAGAGGCCAACTCAGCTCTGTACTTACAAACTAGCAGGGTTCTGGGCATCTACCCAAAAGAATGGAAACCAAACTATCAGACTGACGCATGTGTATCTATGTTCATAGCTGCACAATTCACAATTGCCAAACTATGGAAACAGCCAAGATGTCCATCGACAGATGAATGGATTACAAAACTATGGGATATGTACACAATGGAATTTTACTTAGCCATAAAGAAGACCAAAATCATGTTATTTGCAGGGAAATGGATGGAACTGGAAAACATTATGTTAAGTGAGATTAGTCAGTCACAAAGAGTTAAAAACATGTTCTCCCTAATATGCGGATGCTAGAGAGAAGATGGGGCATAAAAGGGATTCCAGAAGAAAAAGGAGAAACTCTAGATAAGCAAAGAAGTAGACTTAACTGAAGGCGATGGATGGGGGGGAGGGGGCACCCTAATGCACATGATGTATTTTCACAAATATATCAATCTCTAAACTGAACTTGAGAAGGAGGGAGGGTGAGGGAATGGGGTAGGAATTGGGGAAGGGGTTAAATGAGAAATGTGTGCATATATGCCTTTATCAACTTGTACCTAACAAGGATGTATGATCACAATGCACCAATTAATTAAAAAAGTAAAAATAAATAATAAAAATAAACTCAAACAATGTGACATCTACTTAACCCTTCCATCTCAAGGGGCAAGAGCTTCTGCTGATCTCCATAAGAGAATGTAACTAGTTGGTTACCCTTCCTGACAACTTAGAAAAACTTAGCTAATGAGGAAGTATCTTGAGCATCCTAGTAGGAGAAAGAAGTAAAGAAAGAACATTTTGTTTCAGATTAAGTTGAGAGGAACCTAAATGCATTTTCAGCTTCTGATTTCAGTTCTTACTGTGCTAATAGATAGAAATGGGCTCCTAGACACAGTATGCCCAGAATTTGCAGATGTTTCCAGAGACAATTTAATGAGGGTCTCAGACAGGCACAGACAGCTTGCTCTAATAGGATCTCATAATAGTTATAGTAAAAGGAATTTTAAACTACTATGTAATATCAGAAGTACATAATCCATCCTCCAGCCCTCAGTGGAAACTAGTAAAGCATTGTATCCTCCAAAAATCAAGCACTGGTGCTTGAACCCAGTGGCTAAAACCTCCAATGATCCTAGCAACCATAGATCACATTCATGGACTGGGTGCTGTCATTTATTCAGCCGAAATCTATTCAGTGCCTGCCATGTGTCAGATGTAGTGCTATAACCAAGGAATCAAAGGAGAACAATATGTAATGGGCCTCTAGAAGTTTTCATCAAACTAGTAGGTAACAAAATTCTGTAGAAAGAGTAGTAAGGTAAGGGTATAGAGGTCTGGACAAGGTTCAATGAGAAACAAGAATGACACTTAACCAGTGTTGGCATATAAAGAAAGCCTTTCCAGTTAAAACAATGCAGAAGCTAAGTAAATACAGAGTGTGCCATGTTTAGGCAGAGGGTAGAGGATTTCTAAAGGGCTGGGTTTGCAGGAAGTATTACATTCAGAGAGAATAATATATGCAACAGTAAAAAGATTCATGAATATCATCATGGGCTTCTATGCAGTTGCGGTAAGGGCATTATCATCTTTCTTAGCTCTGTGCTAACAAAAAGAAAGAAGTAGAAATATGTATAGAATTAGGTAAAGATGGTAGACCTTTCCTCGCCCTTCATCAGTCCTCCCCAGTCTTCCAAACACAGCCTAGGGACCTCCCTCCCCCAAGCTCATTTTCAAGACCCCAACTAAGAGACTCTCTGCAAATGGCATTATCTAGTTTCCCTGTCACTCACATTGCACTTAGATCACAGTTTTTATATGTGTTTGCCTGTTTCATATCTCCCAAATGAAACTGATTTCGTAGATGCTAAGACACATTGGTACTCTTTCTTGATCTTAGCTGTTGTCAACAGAAGGTTTCATACAAATGTGTCATGACAGTCACTTGGTTGACAATGATGGTTAGCTGCTTTTTTATTTCACTGCTGTTAAACTGCATCAATCTGTGTACCCAAAGTTATGAGTAGGATAATAAAGATGATGATACTCACAGAGTAACAATGGTAATCTTTCTCACTGTGTAGAAACCAGCACTCATGAGGTACCACAGAAGAATACATTACTGTTGCAGCTAGGTATAATGTCACATACCTGTAATCCCAGTATTTTGGAAGGTGAGACAGAAGGACCACAAGTTCAAGGCAAGCCTCAGCAACTTAGCAAGACCTTGTTTCAAAATAAAAAATAAAAAGAACTGGGGCTGTAGCTCAGGGTAGAATGACCCTGGGTTCAATCCCCAGTACAAACAAACAAGCAAACAAACAAAATTTTTCTTGCAAAGTAGATCAAAAGCCCTTTATCCATAAATTATCCTTTGGAGAATTTTTCCAAAGTGAGTATATGTTTTGTAAAGACAAAAACAATTCATAAAGCTAAATATCTAACTTGTTAATAATACTTGAAGGTGCCTATAGATCCTTTCTAAGCACTTGAGATGGATTAATCCTGAGTGATCTATGGAGAAGTTACCATTGTTATTCCTGTTTCACAGGTGAAGAAATTATACAGGATTAAGCACAGACCTCTTGTCTCTGGAGTCTATGTCCTAAAACCCTATATTTCATTCCCTCCAAAGCTAAAAGGATGACATTAGTATAATCATTCAACTAAATACTGTGCACAATTAAAAGTGACATTATGGAAGAATATTTAATAAACTAGAAGGATGTTTACAATACTATAATTGCAAAAAGTAGATTAAAAATAAATAGTATGAACCATGTGGTTTGATTTTAGCAATATATTAGAATGAGCCAGATAAAACTGTCATTAATTTAGGCTTAAAATGACCAAATATTAAAAAAAAAATAAAATGACCAAATATCAGCAATTACATGTTGTTGGACCTAATATCTGGGAGACTGAGAGAAAGTGGGGATGAGAAAGACAGAGAGACAGAGGGACACTGAAAGGCTTCATAGTAAAATGGTACTACCAGGTATTTCTGAGTTTTGAGATGATGTATGACTTTTTTTCATTCATTTAGTTTAACTAGATTTTCTACATTTCCTGCAATAAGCATCCTCTTCACAGTAAGAGGAAAGCAATCATGTTAGTCAGCTTTCCATTACTGTGACAAGTTACCTGAGATAAACAACTTAAAGGAGGAAAGGTTAATTTTGGTTCATAGTTTCGGAGGTTTCAGTCTATGGTCACTGTGCCTGTGACAAGGCACAGCGTCATGGCAGAAATGTGTGGCAGAGGAAAGTTGCTTACCTCATGGGGGCCAAGAAGCAGAGAGACACAGAGACAGAGACAAAGACAGAGAGAAATGGGGAGAGAGAGAGAGAGAGAGAGAGAGAGAGAGAAAGAAAACCAGTGTCACACTGTGCCCTTGAATGGCACACCCCCAGTAACCTATTTCCCTTTCTCTAGCCATATCTCCTAGTCTCCATCAACTTCCAATGACACAATTAGCTGGAGAACAAGTCTTTAACACATGAGTTTTGGGGGACATTTAAGACCAATCCATAACAGAAATCAGTAAGTTATTTTTTTAATGTTTTTATGTGCTGAGCATTTGTATCATGACAGGTTCTATGTTCCATGCTGTATACATCGCTTATTAGTCTTCTCAACAATTAAAGCAAGGTGAGTATCCTTATCACATTTAGCACAGAAGGTATTTAGAATTAGAACATTTGGGTAAAATGCCCCAAATCATTCAACTAGTAAGTGGTGGCATGAGTATCCAAACGCAAGACTTTCTGCACACAAAAGAACAAGTACTTTTCATGAGACCTTTCTGCAACTTAAGTACTAAAATTATAAGTTTTGGATAGACTATGCCACAATCATGTTCTTATCTAATATGATCCATTAAGGCAGAGCAGCAAATGATATCCATTGAGCCAGGCTTTGTGCTTAACAAATGATTTAATATTTTGGAGCACTGGGAACAGGAAGTTATCTCAGAAGTGAGAATTTAGAACATTTCTCAAAGAAAAAATAAAATTCAGCAGATGGACAGATTTGAAGAGTGTCTATAAGTTGATAATTTTATGCAAAGAATCTAGAAAGCTCACTGTGAAGTGGCATTGGTGTCATTAGCTTTAGGATCACACAAACCTAAAAACCAGGCCCACATAGTACCTGTCACGTGGCTAGCACTCAAGAAATATTTGGTAAATAAATGAAAGTGATTGTTAATGTAGGTAATGTTTACAAGCAGAGAAATCTATAAAACCATTAACACAATTCCAGATGCATTCTCCCCTCCTAACCTACCTCAAACCCTCAGCCCAGCTTTCACATAAAGGAGATGGGGTGATGGTGTGGAGGTGTGTGTGTTGGGAAGAGGATTTTCAAGGTAGGATTTCTGCATATTCAGTTTCTAATACACACCAGGCATTATTAGGGACATTTTGAAGCCGTGTTATTTAAACCTGACAACAGCTCACTGAGATAGGTACAATTATTCTATTATTTCCATGTACAAAATGGACTCAGATGGTAACCTGCTCATAGTCGCTTATCGTTCAAGTAGCAAGGCCAGGGTTCCACTCAGCTCTACCAATGTAATGCTTCCAAAGCTGTGATCTCCCCCACACCATGCTGACCGTCCCAAACTAGTATCAAAGGGGAAGATTCTAGAACAAATGCCTCACAACTTTTTATCTCAGAAATAATACTTTTTGCCTAAAATGACAGTTTTGTTTATGGATAAAGAGCTTATAGTTTCGAGTTTTAAAATGTTGGCAGCAGGTTCATCAAATAGTTTTGATTAGAGATATCCTACCATGTCCACAATCACGCAAGAATTCACAAAAGTCTAGGTATTAGGTAAAGTCTTTGAACAAATAGAGATAATCTAATAAATCTCTTGTCTTTACATAGATGAAGGACAATGACAGGAGCACAATCAGACATAAACAGAAATGGCAAATTGAGGAGGGAGGAATAGGGGCATGTTACTGCATTGTCTCATCTGAGGATTACCTCAGCTGGGGTGCGGGAAAGGATGAAATCATTTTGTCCTTAGGTGATGTTTACCGTCAAGTTCCCCTCATTACAAAACTCCTCAATCACTAGCTGGCCCAAGGAGAGGCTATGACCATTCAACCTTAGACACACCTGGAACCGGCCATAGCAATGGACACTTGGGCAAGACCCTGGTCTTTTTCATACCCAATTTCCTTTTTATAAAAGGAGGATGGTGAAACATACAAATGGCACAAAAGTCCTTGTTGTTATATGTTACACAACACAGGTCTAGTAGCAGCAGACATTTTAGTCCATGGTTTGCACATTGGAACATCCACAGGGGTGGGCAGGGGGTGGGTGGGGTGTCCTAGAACAACATCCTCTAGCTGTGCATGAAGCAGGAATAATGTATCTGACATTGGTTTATAGTATTTGTTTGTCTTGTATGAATCATTCATGCTAAAAAGGATAACTTGGTTTTCATAATGTGAATTTCAAAAATACAATTACCCAGTAACTAACAAGCAAGCCCTGGAGCTTTCACTCTCTTTATTAAGCCAACTTGAAAACTCTCAGGCCTGCAATGAAACCCAGCACTTGGAAATTCCCCACTTGCTGAGGATTGTATGTGCAAAGGTATAGACTTGAACATGGGGCTCATAAATGTAAAAGGAAAAAGAAGCAAACATGAATTTCTTAGCACAAAGAAATAGATGTCATAAATAAAATCTGGAAAAATATTACCAAATCAGTATATACCAAATTGTCACACTGTCCTGATTTTACCTCAGTTTACCTATGCCCATAGATCACCAACTAAGACCACAGAAGCAACCTTGAAACATATTTTGGACTGTAAGATGCTTCCTTAAAACAACTGGTTCTGAATTATAGAGAGCAACAGAAATGCCTAGTCCTGTGTACTTGTGTTAGATTTAAACAAACCTAGATAGACTAAACAGGTCAGCAGGTCAGGAGGATTTTTGTTGTTGTTGTTTTTAATCTTAGGGTGTGTGAGAGTGTGTGTATGTGTGTGTGTGTGTGTGTGTGTGTGTGTGTGTGTGTGTGTTACTGGGGATTGAACCCAGGGACATTCTATCTCTGAGCTACACCCTCAGACCTTTTTAAAAAATGTTTTGTTTTTAAATGGGATCTGGCTAGATTGTTGAGAGTCTTGCTACTTTGCTGAGGCTGGCCTCGAACTTGTGATCCTCCTGTCTCAGCCTCCAAAGTGCCGGGATTATAGGTTTGCACCACCACATTTGGCTTTAAAAAAAATTTTAATTTAATACCTCTGGGACCTAAGTCTAATTGTAGAATTATATGGGAGTCAACAATCTAGGGAATACATTTTTACCAGATACTTACAGAAGGATAACATTTTGACTCTTAGAACTCAAGCTTATCATTGAGAAAAAGGTACCAATTTATAATACATAACTAATCTCACCAGGATTGCCGTTTGAAATAACTAAGGCTATAAGTGCCCTTAACATACAAATGTTAAGTATCTATTAGTTCACATAAAAATCAGCATACTGACTTGAAAATGTTTTACATGAAGTTTGGCCATGGATGTTTTTCATTGACTTTAAACATAGGAAAAGTCGTGATGATAAGAGAGATTAATAGGGAACAGAATTCAATCCTTAATCTCTAAGGACAACTAAGTCACTTTCCAGAAAATATCTCTACAGAGTGAGCATTTTAGAGAAGGGACCAAAATAATTTTCGCTGTCTCAAAGGAGAGAAAAACATGGCGCTTCCTGAAACACACACCCTTTCTTCTTAAGCCGAGTTCCCTCAGGGCCTTTTATCTCCCTGTGATTTTTTTCCTTGTGCTTCAGGCTAACAAGGCTGTGGTGTGTCGTTCCCTTTGTTAATGTGGAAGAAAAGATCCTCATTCAAAACATCAAGCGCTTTAAAAATAAAACAACTTTGTAAAGCTTCTCCATCCATGAAGAAGAACAATGAAGACGTATTTTCCAGATCCCCGGAAAGCACTAAAACCGTATGTCCTTCACATGTCACAGGGCCACCAAGAGCTGACAGCGTGCCAGCAGCCACTACAGACAGCCGCCACGGCTGTGTGCATTCACTCTATTCAGCGGCTGGGAGAGAACCTTCATTCATCGTCAAAATGTTTATTAAATGAATTTTCAAAGCATGAACTAACACTTGGTAATATTAATATAGGCTTATCTCAAATTATGAACCAGAAAAAAAAGGACATAGAATGTTTACACTTTAATGTATCTAACTATAAATGTTGGCATCTCTAGGAGGACATATTGATGACCCCATTCCTGGTACAGAAAAATCTCAAGGATATAAATTATAGGCTGGAATCAAGTAAGGATTTGGGAGATTACATTTATTCACCAATACAAATGAATAATGACAACATTAGGAATCATTACAGAATGATTTCCTTTATGAAATCAGCAATTTCATTCTTTTGCTCATTTGTTCTTTTATTAAAATGTTATGAAGCATCACCTATGGCTACTAAGTGCTATTTATTAAGCACATACTACTTGTTACTAACATATACTACAGCTACTATTTCACCCTTGGTATTAGAATACATAGGATGCTGAAGAATGGAAATCCTACACCCACTGCAGCCTTGGGCAGAGGAGAGAAAGGAGAT